>PVHP010001254.1:58514-111299 GCA_004024765.1 Zapus hudsonius | reverse complement strand
TTCATTCCAATGCCAACAAAGACATGCATAACAAGCACTAGCAGCCAGGCAGGCAGGGAGGCAGAGAAAGGTTTCTTTCTCCTTTATACAGTCTTTTGGCAGGGTCCTGAAAACCTATCCCAGGGCTTCCCAAGTCTCTGGAATTTCCTTCCTGTATTGCCATTCAGGAAGGGATGTTAATTTCTAGCTCCCCTGAGCTTCCTTACATCCTGACCCCTACTGAGAGGGCTGCCTTCCTGTGAACAACATCAGATATCCACCCAAGATAATTAAAAAGATCAAGTTGACAAAATCTAACCATCACAGTGATATTGTAGCATTTGCTCTACTGTCTCAAGATAGTAGACATGTGTGGTTTTGTAGGAGTTCTTTTCTTCCCCATACCCAAAGTGCCATATTAGACTTGCTGTTGCGTGGTTGATATCCCTGTGTTAATCTTGTCCTCCTGCCCAGAAGAGAAGTCTCTTTCTCTCATCCTCTCCTAAATACCAAAACATTTGATCTCTCTTCAAGTACCATTCAATTGTTGGATTTTGTAACTTAAAAATATGGACTTAAATGTGTTTCATCCTATAATATCGTCCCATCTAAAGCCTTGGGTCCGAGTGTTTCTGGTTTTGTCTTGAAATACCTGTTTCATTTCCCCCATGATTCCAGTAGTGATCAGTTCTAAGGGCATGTTTATCCTACATGGTTTTCAGGCCCTTTCATAGCAATAGTATGCATTCAGAGTACATTTCAGTTCTTGTAGTAGTATATTTCAAATTATGATTATGTGTGTCACTTTAAAGTTGCTACCAGTATTAGTCAATAAACTTATTTTTAAAAAATTACATAGAGTAAAATGACTATTTTTCCATGAATTGTTCTCTCCTTTACATTGCTATAAGTTTATGAGTTTAGATAAAGCAAAGGCCATTTTCAAGCTTGTTTGTTGCTGGAGGGGAGCAATTCTTGGTAAACTTTCCTGTAGGATTTTAGTTTGGGAGGCCACTAAAATATGACTCTAGCTAATGTTCCAGTATGAATTATTTTGATGTGCTTGCATTAAATATTGATTACACACAAAATTTATGTGTTAGGTGTGTCCCTCACCAAACTTTAATGTTAACCCTCCCCCGGGCCCCCCATGTGCACATTAGAACCTTATACACTATCCTGACTTCTCTCACACCTAGAGACCTATATATGTTATATGAGCTTTCTATTTTATTTTATTTTCCTGAATCTAAGACATCTATTCTAGGGGAAATGCATTGTTCTGCAGGAACAAAGATATTGCTTGAGAACTAGATATTGGAAATGATAGTGACCTCAAGCTCTTGAGTATATGAAAGCCATTCCACTTGACATAGTATCAGCAACCCCAGAAGTCTCTGGCTTCACATTTTCAGAACATATTATGCATATCAGGAGATTCAAATTGAGGCTGGGCAAACTAATAGAGAAAGTTGAAGGAGGAAGGTTGCAAATTCTAGGCCTGAGTTTTATAGCATGATCCCATCTCAATAAACAAACCTCCACGGTAAAAAAAAGTGCATCAAGCCAGAGATGAGGATTTTTTCACAAGTTATTTTTTTAATTTTTAATTTTTAAAATCAGGGCTCCCAGGGTTGACTAGTGAGGGTACAGGGGAAGGGGAAGAAGAAGCAGGGATGATTCGAGCAAAATGCTTACTCTGCCTGGTTGTGGGGGAGAGGTGGTGGTCTGAGCTCTGCAGCACGGTTGCTTGGGTGAGTCTGCCCAACCTGAAGTAGTGGGTGGGTGAGTCTGCCCCACCTGAAGCAGTGGGGCGGGCATGCCCACTCCCCTATCAGGTTTTGGCTCTGGGCAGCATCTCTGTCCTGCTTGTCTCCAGTGGCGGTCCTTTGGAGACCAAGCATGCCAAAGGTGGCAGGTGGTCTCAGGTTCCTTGAACGGGCCCAAGGGAGGACTCTGAGACTGCTCCTCATAGCACCATGTTGTCTTGCTTGTTCCCTCCTCCTGCAGGCATGCTACCCCCCTCCTGTCATTTCCTGATGACATAGGCACTTTCAGAAGTTACGAAAAATTCATTTTTCAATTTGCCTTGAGAAGAAAATGCTACAGAATTCCAAGTCTTCTGATGATGGCAGTGTTGAAAGATGCCTGGGTAATGTTTAGTGAATAGAATTTTTTAAATGTATTAGAGCTAGAAAAACCTAGAATTTCAAAGCTTTTCTTAAATGAATGTCACCATAATGACTTCAGTGTCATGAAAACATGAACTAAGAGGCAAAGATACCATTGAAAATTATTCTTGCTGGAAACATTTCCAAGTTTAAATGCTAACATTATTATTATTATACTGGGAATTGAACCTAGGGCCTCATGCATGCTAGGCAAGTTCTCTACCAGTGAGTTATGTCTGCAGCCTGATTTTATGTTTTAGCTTTTATCTCTTTTAATGTTCCTTTATTTCCTAATAGGTTACCTTTGCCTCTGAAAGTATTTTCACAAACTTTTTAAGAGAATACCATTCATTTCCTTGGGCACTTCCAGTCTCAGAATGACACGAAAGTTCACACTGGTCCACTTAAGCTCTGAGCCCAGTGCAGAGATATCATGTGAGCTGTGCTTGCCGATTTTCAGCTTTTGGGTTGCTTTTACCCTCAGTAAAGAAAAGAAACAGAGAATGACAGCCAGTGCTGGAGGCTGGGAAGTCTGAAATTGCAGGTAAAATTAATTGGAATAATACAGTTAGCCCTGGATACTTATATTATTGTTCTTTCAACATTCAGTATAAACTTAATTGAGACATAATACTTTTTTTGATGATTTTTTTTTAAGGCAGTCTCATTGTAGCCCAGGCTGAACTGGAACTCACTCAGCGCTCCAGGCTGCCCTCCAGCTACAGTCCAACTTTAGAATGTCATAGAAAACCTAAGGGCTATGGACTCTTCCATCTTGGAACAATAAAGAAGTGAGACAGCTCTGTTGTCCAGCTCAAGTGAGCTGATCTACCTGGGTAAGCTTGAAAGCACTTCTGGTAGAAACTGGGGACAAAACAGTTGGGTTTTGCAATTAATGGACAACTTTCAGAAGTGAAGTATTCTAAGATGAATTTCTGGAACAATGTGGAATAAATGTAGAAAACCAACAAAGAAAGGACAGTGTTTCTGAAAGAGTGTGTGTGTGTGTGTGTGTGTGTGTGTGTGTGTGTGTGTGTGTGTTTGTATGATGGATGAAGATTTTAGAGAATTTTGGCTCCTTGCATGGAGACTCCAGAGGTGACCATAGGAAAGGTAGGGAGTAGCCAACTTGACACATGGCTCAGAAGCTTGGATTTTCCAGTGTCATCATGGTCCAGTATGTATTGGGATTTTCTGGACGATGTAGTGGGAGGAAGCATCAAGAGTTGCCTTTTGGATGCTTGTGTTTTCTAAGGGTCAGAAGGTTTGGAAGGGCTTCACTGTGTGGTTCTTGCCAGGATTTCACATTGGAGCAAGAGCCTAGAGTAGCCAAGCTGACTGGGCATCTCACAGCTCTTTTCTTCCCCAAGAGGTCTCTGCACCACGGACTGTAGGCTTCCTCACAGCATGTCCCTTTTGGGTAGATGGACCATTTATATAGGCTATGGTGAATTTTCCTTCTCCTGTATCACTTTATGACTTGGCGTTGGGCATGATGCCTCCTCACTTCCGTCAGCAGCCCTCTCTACTTCACTGCTGTACATTCATATCTTTCCCCCTTGAGTCATGTTCTGAGAATGCTCTAGCTTGACCCCATAATTCATTCCTAGGCATATGCATGCACAGTGGCTCTCTCCTCTTCTCTTTTCTAGTTCTATCTCCTTAGCTCCTGAATGGCCAGACCTGGCCTTGACATTCATCTTTCATTAGCTTCCCTTCTAGAATTTCTCCCCTTACTTTTCCTCCTCAAGGATGCCTTCTTCAGAAGAGGGAAGTCTTCCCTGTAGCCAGTGGCTGGATTCTTCTCTTGTCTCCATGGGTGGCTCCCTCTTCTTGTGTTTCTTGTTCTTCATGGCCATCAGGGTTGCCCTTCCCAAGGGAATTAGAAGGAGGGAAAAGGGCATGAGGCAAACACCATGGCCCTTGACAGGAACTAAGGTCAGCGTTGTGCCAGATGTTATTCTTTGTTTTCATAGGAGTTTCCATGCTTTGCGAAAATGTCAGTTTACCTCAACTTGGATCCTGCCACTTGTTTCCTCTTATCTTTCTCTTGAAAAGTGACAACTTTTGCCTAGAAATTAGTAAGCTGCCAGCTGTGTACTAATTTAAATGTTCTGTAGCTTAGTAGCTTTGAAATACGTTAAAAGCATAACCGATGGCTAAATGCTGGCATTCAAATGAGCGAGGAGACTAAAACCTTAACTTTTGAGTGTTGGTGTTAGGTACCTGGCTGTACCCTGAGACTGTGAGAACATATTTGCTGTTTAAAATTCAAACCTTAGAGAAGTATTAAGCAAGCAGGATGCATGTGAAAGCAAAATGTCAACTTTCTGCTGCAGCGCAGCGGAAAGCTGAAATCTTGTCCTGTGTGTCACTTCAGCTAGTGAAAGGTTGTGTTGGTGTGATGATTTGTTCCAGCTTTAGCTTCCCCTCAAGCTCTGAAGACACAGGAAAAGGTCTGGCAGGCTAGTACGCAAAGACTTCTGAAGGCTCAGATTTTGCCTTGGCCTGGCTTTTCACCCATTGCTTGTGAGCATGCTGCTCTGAAGCTATTGTGATGGCATTGGTCAAGGTGCTTGTGGTGGTGACAGGAGGAACTTCTTTGTTTAAAAGCATTATTTATTTGTAAGCAGAGAGAGAGAGAGACAGAGACATAGACAGACAGAGAGACAGAGAGAGAAGAGACAGAAGAGAGAATGGGTATGTCAGAGTCTCTAGCCCCTGCAAATGAACTCCAGATGTATGCACCACCTTGTGTGTCTGGCTTTGTGTGGGTACTAGGGAATTGAAACCTGGTCATTAGGCTTTACAGGTACATGCCTAAGCTGCTGAGCCATTGTTCCAGCTCAGGAAGATCTTCTTATTCCAAAGTCAGGATTCCACATCCCCTCACCCATTTTGAAGGCTCTCTTTTTACACTGGTCATCTGAAATCTTTTCTAGGCCTGAAATATGAATCCTCTCTCCACCAGTAGCTGAAATGGTTCCTGTCTTTGGTCTGTTTGTATAAAAGGGAGGGAAATGAGCAAACTATAACTCATTGGTGTAGCACTTACCTAGCATGCACAAGGCCCTGGTTTAATCACAGCATTTCAAAAATCAAACAAACTCAGGCTGGGATTGTAACTCACCAATAAAGCGTTTGCCTAGCATGTCCAAGGCCCTAGGCTCATCCCCAGCACCACATTTTTGGAGGAAGATAAGCTTAATTATTTATTTATTCATTTATTTATTTATGATATACCAATAAAATGCTTAAAGCTGGTCAAATCTGTCATAACTGAAAAGCCCTCATATAGTTTTGTGAGCTGAAAAGGGGCACAACACCTCATCTTTGCTGTAATCAGGTGGGAAAAGGGCAGCTTGCCCAGGACTTGGGACTGCAAACTGAAATAAACTCTCCCAGGAGAGGAGTTGGCCCATGACCTTGTCCTGCAAACTTCCAGATCTGCTGCTTCCTTCCTTTTCAAATTTGGAGGTCTGTCTGGGGAGTCGAGTGTCACCAAAGTAAGAAGAGAGCAGCTGGAGGGCAACTGCAGTGGTCCTGCTGGAGACATTGATGTGATCTGCCCTGTGTATGTGCAGAGCACTTGTGAGCCAACACTGAGGGTTCCTGGAGCTGGGAAAGCAGTCGTCTGGGAAGCAGGGAGCCGACACTGTGGCAGTGTGCTTCTGTACTCTCTGACATTATGCTTTACTCAGGAATTTGGAGAAGTCCAATATGCTTTTTTTTTTTTTTTAATACTGGAGACATGTGAACCTTTGGAAAAAAAGAATTCAAACCCACTTTCCTGTTACTGAAAAACTGGTGAGTTTTCATCACCTGACTGGATCCCTCAGGGAGTGGTAGGAAGAATGTGGACCCCGAAACCCATGTGTAAAATGGCCCCTGGATGCTGATTTCAGTGTTTGCAAGGATGCTCATGCAGCCTGTTGTATTGTAAATAGAACCTTCATTCCCCCTTTCCTTTCCTTTTCCTTTTCCTTTTCCTTTTCCCTTTCCCTTTCCCTTTCCCTTTCCCTTTCCTTTCCTCCTGCAGATATTGATCAAAAGCAGTCTCCTGAGGCTCAGGACTAATTTCCAGTTACCTCTGCTCCTTCTTCTTGGTAGCCCCTGTTCTTCTGGTAAGAGGCGAGGACTGCCTTGAGGAGCTCAGTGGACCCTGTCTTCCTGACCTCAGTGCTCCTGGTCTCTAGCTGAGCCATGATGGTCTGTTCTCAGGACTTTGCAAAGTACTCTTGCATGGGTTCTAGACTCTACTAATGTCCCTTGTCAGTTCGAAAACCATTGTGTTCTCCAACCTAGATCCTTTTCGTACATTCACACTGTTTTTCCTTCTTGGTGCCTCACCTTCCCCAGGGCTCATTGCTGCCAGGGGCTTCAGGTGTACTGGAAAACCAGAGTGGCTTTACGTTTTCTTTTTCCTGCTGCTTTCTTTTAGATTCAAGTGGAATTCTCATTATAAAAATTAACCACTTTAGGGCTGGAGAGATGGCTTAGCAGTTAAGGCATTTGCCTGAAAAGCTGAAGGACGTGAGTTTGATTCCCCAGTACCTATGTAAGCCAGATGCACTGGGTGGCACATGTGTCTGGAGTTCCTTTGCAATGTCTGGAGGCCCTGGAGTGTCCATTCTCTCTCTCTGAAATAAATAAATTATATATATTTTTAAAAATTAACCACTTTATATTGGACAATTTAGTGTGTTTTAGTATATCCGCAGTCTTATGCAGTACCACCTTGTTCCTAAATACCTTTATTACTCCCAAAGAAAAGACCCATGCTTGCCTTATGCTCAGCTTCTGTCAACACCAGTTTGCATGGTATCTTTGTAGAGTGACCTATTTCAAGCACTTCTTTATTACTTTACTTGTTACTATGATCAAATACCTGACAAGCAATTTAAGGAAGGAAGGGGCTTCCTGCTGGGCTATTAAACCTTACAGCCTGCCCTCAGGGATCTGAGTGCTCCACCTTCTAAAGGTTCTGCAACCTCCCAAGCAGCATTATCAGGTGAGCACTAAGTGTTTTCATACAGGAGCCTATGGGGGAGTTTCATATATGAACCACAAAGTAGAGTCAAGCTATATATCACATTCTTTCATGAGGCAGGTTTCAAAAGTTCTTTCATATGCTAGCATGCATCAGTATTTCATTCCTTCTTGTATCTGAATAATTATGTTGACTCCATGTCTATACTTCAGTTTGTCTGTTCATCCAAGGATGGATATTGGCTGTTGCGAATAGTGCTGTTATGAATGTGTGTACATGTATTTTCTAAGGTCCCTGTTTTCAGTTCTTTGGAATATATTTTAAGGGATGAAATTTTGGGATCAAATGATAATCCTGCATTTCACTGTATCTTTGAACAGATAATAACACTGCTTTCCACAGTGCCTGCATACTTTTATATTTATACCAGCAACCATGAGGTTTCTACTCTAATTGTTTCCCATTCTTGTCAACACTTTTATTTCCCTTTTTAATTATCTTTTAAATTGTAACCTTCCTAGTGGGTATACAACAGTAAGTACCTCATTGCGGTTCTAATATTTTTTCCTTTTGAAATTGAACCTTATGTAGCCCAGGCTGGCCTGTAACTTGCCATATAGCTGAGGATAACCTTGAACTCCTGATTCTCCTGCTGGCACCTACTAAATCCTGGGATTATAGACATGTACTACCAGAATGGTTTATGCAGATCCAAGGATCAGACCCAGGGCTTCTTGTATGCTAGGCAAGTCCTGTACTGAATGTGAGGCACAGCCCTAGCTTTGGTTTTTATTTTTATTATGTCATAATTAATGATGTTCTGAATCTTTCACTTTCCTCTTGGCCATTTATATAACCTTCATAATTACATTCTTTGCTTATTTTTAAAGAAGTGGATTGGTTGCCTCTGTGTTATTGAAATAGCTGTTATATATTCTGGATGTAACTTGCAGACCTCCTCTCCCATTGTAGTTTCTATTTTCATTTTCCTGAAAATATCTTTTGGTGAACATGTTTTTTATTTTGACAGGTTAAAATTTGCTTTTTTTCCCCCCTATTAATTGGTTCTCTTAGAGCTGTTAATGTTTCATTGTCATATTTAAAATTCTAAGCTTATGAAGATTTATTGTAAGATTTGCCAACAATTTTCTCAGAATTTTAGGGCCCTTAGTATTTATGTTTAGCTATGTTTAGGTCATTGATCCATCTTTTAATGTACTGTGAGGTAGGGATTTTACTTCATTCATTTGCCTGTGGATTCTCAGTTGACCAGCGACTGTCTGTTGAAGACACTGCTCTTTCCACATAGAGAGATCTTGGCACTGTTTTGAAAAAAAAATATTATTTATTTGCAAAGAGAGGAGAGAGAGAGAGAGAGAGAGAGAGAGAGAGAGAGAGAGAGAGAGAGAGAGAGAGAGAGAGAGAGAGAGAGTCAGGGCCCCAGCCACTTCAAATGAACTCCAGATGCATGTGCCACATTGTGCATCTGGCTTTACTTTGGTGCTGGGGAATCCAACCCAGCCCAGGTCATTAGGCTTTGCAGGTAAGCACCTTAACCACTGAGCCACTTCCCCAGCCCGATCTTGGTACTTGTATGGACATCCCAATTGTATTCCGTTGTTGTATTTTCCTGTTCTTTTGCCACTTCCACACTATTTTGATTATTGTATCTTTTTAGGAAGTTTTGACTTCTAGAAAGTGTGACTCTTCCAACTATGTTTTTATTAATATTGTTTGGCTATTCAGGACTCTTCTTCTTTCTGCTTCCATCACTGCTTTGTCCTGTCATAATCCTTGGGGTGTGGTATATAGTTCCTCTAGAGAAAACAGTGGCTGAGGAGCATTGTCTTCTGGTGCATGTGGGTTATTACAGGCATTCTGGAATCCAAGCGGCCCTCTTGCTTTACCTGGATGAAAGTACAACTGGTGGTTTTCAAAGGAAAACAGCATCCTAGCTTCTGGTTGTAAGCTGCTCATTACAACCCCAGGGCCCTCTGTTCTAGGAACCATTTGGAAAAGAGAAAATGGACATCCTTGCCTTTGCAGTGATAACTTGATAGTTTTCTGTGTTAAGCACATGTTCCAACTATATTAGTTGTTCACCCACAATTTCATAAGCAATTACAAAAAAAAAACAACCCTCTCTGATATACAATGAAGCTGATATGGGCAATAAAACCAGGAAAAAGTCAGCATTGTGTAGACAAAGCACGGAGAAAGGCTAGTAATGTTGCTGGGATCAGTTGCCAAGATGAGTCACATTTGTTTCCAGTGCATTTGACCTCTGCTGTGTTCCTCTGAGAATTGTAGGGACTATGTGGGATTTTCCTTTTGGAAAGAACTTTTAGCTGTGAATCCTCAGTAACTACTCTTTAAGCACTTCCAGATGGTCCTTAAAGTCCTCATCTAATGGAAGCTGAGCCATTGCTCTTGAGAGATGGGAGAAAACTGCTTTAACTCCTGGGCACCGTGACAGTGTGAAGGTATGAGCAAAAAACACTTTTTTTTTCAGTTGAGCCTTGAGACTGATATGCAGTTGGAAGGAGGTGTGTGTGTGTGTGTGTGTGTGTGTGTGTGTGTGTGTGTGCGCACTTGTGTGCCTGTTTGTGTGTTTTAGGCACTCATCTTATTATAGGTAGGGATCAGAGTTCAGGGGGAGATTGATATTTCCAAGTTCATGTGTCCCCGGACAAAGAATTGCACTAGGGTAATTGAAACAGAGCCATTTTATTAAGAAAGAAATGGCACTCCTAAGAATGAAGTGAGCAAGTGAGCTGGGAAGACATACACTCAAAAAGCATGAGTCTCTTGACCTGCCTTCCGTTTGATTGTCTTTCAAGGACTTTTGTCGAATGTGTTCTGCTTGCTGCTGTATCCCCAGTGGGGAAGGGTTTTCAGACTCTGTCATTGGTTTTCTTCATATGTTAATCTTATTTATTTTATTTCTTGTTTTTCTTATTTATTTATTTATTTGCAAGAAGTGAGAGAAAAAGAGGAGAGAAGGGAATGGGGAAGGGACACTCCAGGGCTTTTTGCCATTGCAAATGAACTCCAGATGCATGAGCCACTTCATGCATCTGTCTTTATGTGGTTACTGGTGAGTCAAACCTTGGCCTGCCTTCAGGCTTTGCAAGTAAGTGCCTTTAACCACTGAGCAATTCTGCAGCCCTTTATATGCTTAATCCTGATACCTCTTTCTCTTAGTTTCTATTGTCCTGCCATAATGACCCTAGAATTCTCAGTAAAAAGTTCAAATGATAGAAAAATATTAAACAGTGTTGGAAGAAGTGACCTGAGGCAAAAGACATGGGTTCAACCACAAAGGTTAAGTTTTGGCTCTTCATGAAAGCCTGAAGCAGAGATGCTTGGTGTTTTGTGTGTGCAGGCATTTGAGAGCTATTTTCCTACCTAGGGGTCTAGAGAGTTTTGAAGGTCAGTAAGAATGGAGTTCCTGAGCCCTCCTGGTACTGCAGCAGCATGCCCTGGCACTTGCACACCCAGAAGTTCGGCCCACCCTGGAGTACAGTCCAGTGTCTTTGAGAGAACCCAAGAATCAGATCCCCAAGGGCAACAGATGTCACCTAGTCTGACTGAGGGACCTCTCAGGTCAGGACAACTTGGTCTCCAAGGCTAGGTGGGAGTTTACATCATCACATTGAGGATTAAATTCTCATCTGATATAAATAACAATGTGAACATACCCCATGCTCTTAGAGAAGACCTGATGCTCAATAAATGGCAGTTATTTTTGTTAAATATTCCAGAAGAGAAGTTCTAAAGGAGTACTCCATGCTGGAGCCACTGTCCAGAATTTACCAGCCTCCTGTCCACATCCACTGTGTGTTTGCTTATAGTAGCAAGATCATTATCAACAAGAAACTGCTCTCCCTGGATGCTGGCTTTCACTTACAAGCATGAGTAGCTGCCATTTTCAGCCTTTAAATGATTCGGAAATTTTGCAATGGAGGGTTTTTAAGGCTCTGTACAGCCTCAGATTTGTCTTTTTCATGTTCTCGGTGAGGAAAGCAGTAACTAAAATACATGCACAAGGAGAAATAACAATCTCTTAAGGGAGATTCTCTCTCAGTATGACAGTGGGCATGAAAGCTTTATTTCTATAACTGGTGAAATTTACTTTTAACTTTTATACCTTAAGTACATTCGTTTTGTTTTTGACAGTAATGTGTTTAAAATATTTTTTGGATTGAGGATCTATTCTAGTAATTATTAGGGGGAAAAAAACCTGGGAAATTTGTTGTCTGTAATGATTCTGATCCTTTTGAATAAAGTAGCAGCAGTAGAGTAGAGATTTTTTAGATGGAGTTCCTTTATCAATACTGGCCAATCTGTAGTAGGAGTTTCTCATATGGTCAAAGCAGAAGTTCTCTGACTCAAGGTAAGGCCTTACTAGAATGTGTTTGTGTGAATAGTTGCTGGTGTTCAGGGCTAGGAGAAGGCACAGACAGGATAGGTACAGAGTCATAAATATGAGTACTGTCTGGTCCTGCTGTCCTGTCTCTCTCCCTATACCTGGGGTCAGAAGCAACTACAGGGCAGCTTGTCTGCTTTATCTCCATAGGCCCAACATCTGTCCTCTTAGAGGAACAGGGCCAGTGACCCAACAGTTGCATCATTTTGTCACAGGTATTACAAATCCAGTAGTACTGTCAAAACAAAATACCGTAGACTTTGCGGCTTAAACAGAGTATGCAGGTGGACAGTCAAGATCAGGCTGTTTGAGATATGATGCCTGTGGGGCCTCTCTCCTCCACTCACAGACTGCTTTCTTGGAGGGTCACTATGTGATGTCTTCCCTTTGCCTGAGCACCACATTCCACATGTCTTGGTGTCCAGGTTTCCTCCTCTTAGAAAGACAGAGTTCAGATTGGATTAGGTCCTAACCTAACAGCTTTATTTTATCCTAATCACCTTCATAAGGGCTTTGTCTCCAAATACGATGAGTTTTGGGGCTTAAGGCTTGGCATATATCTTATGGGAAGGGGGAGAAGGAACCTATTGCCTATACAGGCAGCACGGAGTCAAGGAAGAAACAGGTAAAGTAAGAAGAGTGGAAAAGTGATTCATGTGGACAAGGGAAGGTCGTGGGAGGGAATCTATAGACTGCTGATGAAAAGACTATCCCTGTAGATGACCAGTGCATCACTTAGCTTTCACTAATAAAATAGAGTGGTGTAAATCAAGAACCATTCATTTAGCTCACAGTTACTTGGGTTGGCTGTTCAGGCTGGCCTCTACATGGAAGCTCTATTGATCTGTATTCAGCTCACCTATGTTCTTGGCCAGCTGCTGAGTACCCTGCATGAGGGCTGGCTCCTCTAGGATGGACTTGGTTGGGATGGCTCTTTCTTCCACAGGTCTGTTACCTTCCTCAGGGAAGTTTAGACTTGCTGAGATGTCAGTAATAAAACTCTCAGCTCTTGTCAGACCACATATGAATACTTCTGTCATATTCTGTTTCCGCTAATGGGTCATATGGCAGTCAGACTCAGGAGGTGGGAAATGAGCCTTTTCAGGTAAATAATATTGAAGTCAAGAATTACTTAATTCTACAAGTTCTGGGGCCTATTATATTTTATAATCATAACAAATTTTTGCCAATACTCATGAATCAAAAAATAGCAGTCTGGAAAGGAATTGCACGTGTGTTTAAGGATGGTTCTTCTTTACTCCCAAGTTGGGATACTTAGTTGAAGCAGGACACTCTTCCAACTCTAGATGTCAAACTGTACTGACTGGTAGGTCTGGGACAGTGACTGGGAAGGTCAGTTTCCTTGTAAGAGCAGTGCCCAGTGAGAGCTCCTCTGTTTCCCTTACCCTATGGTGGCTTCCAAAGCTAAGGCCTACTGGAAACCTCTGTCTGCCCATGAATGGAGTTGAGCTTCCTGCATCTCTGACAGAAGACTGCATCTCTGGGATCTTGGGTCTCCAGATGTATTACTTTGATGTAATTCACTCAATAACACCTTATTGTTATGGTGTATGGAGATTTCCTTAGAGAGAGGTGCCTCCTTCTCATCAAATTTCTTGTCCTTTGTCCCCACTGGGGTTCTATTAAGAGATTCTTCCCTCACATTAATTCAATACACCATGTAAAGAGTTGTAGTGTTTACCAGCTGCTCCTTTGTCCTGTTGTGCACTAAATTTCCATGGAGATGGAGAACACATTAGCATCTTAAATACTGGAGAATAGAATCTGCAAATTCTCTATTAAAGTTTTATATCTGGGAAAGAAAAATAGCCCTATTTCTAGTGCATTCATCTGGAAAAACTGTTTGGCAGGTTCCTATAAAGTTAGACATATACTTACCATTTGGCTCTAGGAATTTCACTGCTGGGTGTTTCCTCCCCCTCCCCCCACCAAAGAATTTGAAAGTATGTATCTCCTCAGAGATTTGTCCATAAATGTTCTTAGCAGCTTTCTTCCCTCCATCCTTCCCTCCTCTTCTCCCCTCATCTTCTTTTTGTTTCTTTTTTTCTTTCAAGCAAAATCTCTTGTAGGTCAGGCTGGCACAGTTTGTGTAAATGAACCTGGAAGTCCTGATCCTCCTGCCTCAGCCTCCTGAGTGCTGGGATTAGAGGCATGCACCACAATGCCAATCTTAGTAACTTTAATTACAATGCACACTAGAAATGAAAAAAAATCCAGTAACCAATGGATAAACAAATTATGACTCAAATATATAATGTAGAACTACTTTAAAATAAAAAGTAATTTACTGATAATAACAGATAAAACTCAAAGTAAAAATGCTCTATCATTTTACTTATAGAATATTCTATAAATGGTAAATCTAATCTTGTAGTGTGAAAGAAGGCCTAGGGTGTGGGGGTGGAAAGTTTGATCTTAACAAAGGAACAAAGGAACTTTGAATTGATAGACAAGGCTTTAATATCTGGACTGGAGTGCTAGTTAACTGGGTGCATATTAGTGTATATAACATACCTTGGTGAAGAAGCCAATTTGGGCAAAATGATGCATGCTTCTTATAACACAAGGTATTATATCAGGGCAATGGATAACTTTTATTGTACATTGAGACTTAAGTTTAAAAGAGTAAAACTTTCTACAACCTTATTTTAAGATGGATTTTTTAATAGTATGTCAGTTATCCAGTGTTAGAAAGAGCATTCAAGAATTAAAAAAAAAAATCACTTAGAGTCTGACCATACTGTAGACCCGACTCATATGATCCATTTAACATCTTTTTCATTAAAATCAAATTTGAAGTCTCTGAAAATAGCTCAGCAGTTAAATGCACTTGTTTGCAAGGCCAGCTTGCCTGGGTTTGATTTCCTCTGTAAAGCCAGCCTCACAAAATGATGCATTTGCAGCAGCGTGAGGACCTGTCATGC
Organism: Zapus hudsonius; assembly: GCA_004024765.1. NCBI lineage: Eukaryota > Metazoa > Chordata > Mammalia > Rodentia > Dipodidae > Zapus > Zapus hudsonius. The sequence goes on along the minus strand of PVHP010001254.1, from coordinate 96,785 downwards.
CCATATCTTCCCTTTTTTTCCCTCCTTCCTTCTCCCCCCCCCCTCAGCACTATCTCTTAAATAAATAAAATAATTAAAACCAGATTTGGAGAGTTTGTTGGCAGAAGTGTGACAACTTCACTTACATTGGTCCACCATAGCCATGACAACAGGGTAAAGTCACTAAGTCCTTTTCAACATTTGATGCAGCATTTAGGAATTCAGGTAAGTTTATGGTTCAGAGATCATTGATGGCGAGCAAACAAGTGTGATTCTTAAATAGAAATCTGCTTAAAGCAAAAGTAGACAAGGTCAGGAGAGAAATAGTCTTTATAATTATTTGGAAGTGTCCAGGCTGGTTGTATAGAACATACTGTCCTAAAACCCTGTTTTGTCCTCTAGTTGTTTAGAAGAACAAGCCGAGGAAAATGGTCATGTGCTTATTTGGATTCAAGGCTGGGTTCAACTTAGTAAGAACCACTTTTTTCTTTTAGCATCAAAGGGTTTATTAATTCCCAGATGTCACTTATGCCTTCAGAGTGCTAGAGACAGTGATTACATTGTCAGAGGCTGGTGGTGCTAAATGGAAGGCAGATTTTCTTTTACTTCCCAGCCAAATTACTGTCTGCTTGGAATGATGAAAATGTATCTCAATCTAGCTTTATTTTGATCATCCCAAAGTGGCTTTCAGATTTGATCTTCTTAATGGTTCAATATTAAAATAATGACTCTGACCTAGAAAAAGATATTTCCCTCTTCAATAGTGTTTTCCAGATCGTTACCGTCGTAGAAAGCCATGCGCCTCTGGGATGAGTCTCCAAACCAGGCACAGTTTATGGGGAGGAAAGGATTTATTGAAGCTACAGATACAGGGGAAGTTCCATAGTGGTGAAAGAGTCTGGCTCCCTTTCACAGTTCCAAGCAGACTTAAAAACCTATCACCAGTACCACACACACAAACACAATAGCAAACAGTCAGGGGGTGGAAGAGATTTCATTCCCCTTTATATAGCCTTAGGGTGGAGGTCTTACAACCCTACCCCAGACTTAATGGCTTCCCAAGTCTGGAATTTCCTTCCTGCACTGTCCATACAAGAAAGGATGTTAATTTCTAGCTCTCCTGAGCTTCCTTACATCCTGCCCCATACTGAGAGGCTACCTTCCTATAAATATCCTTCTTAGAGACCTACCTAAGATAATTAAAAAGATCAAGTTGACAACAAAGCTTAACCATCACAGTTACTTTTTGTATTTTATGTCTTCTGTGTTTTCATGGATTTGGCAAATACTTGCTGTCTATCATGTACCAGACAAGAGTCTAAGCACTTGAAATCAGCAAGATAATACCTGTTCTTATAAATGAGGCTTTTCTAATGGGTGGGGAGTTGTATGTAAACAAATGTAGAACAAGATTATTACACATGGTGGTAAGCATTAGGAAAATAGTTTAAAGCCAGGCATTGTGGGTACCTATCTATGATCCCAGCCCTTCTGAGGCAGGAGGAATGAGGGTTTGAGGCTAGTCTGGGCTTCATAGAAAGACCATGTCTCAAAAATAAAAAAGAGGGCTGGAGAGATGGCTCAGCGGTTAAGGCACTTGCCTCCAGTGCCTAAGGCCCTGGGTTCAATTCCCCAGGACCCACATACGCCAGACCCACAAGGTGGTGGCCCTGGTGCGCGCTCTCTCTCTCTCTCTCTCTCTCTCTCTGCTTGAAAATGAATAAATAAAATTAAAAAAAATAAAATTAAAAAGATGGGGGTGGAGGGGGAAGGTTGGAGTGGTAGGATGGCTCACTATGGCCATATAGTGTAGGAGATTTCACGTGGATGTGTGGCCAAATATGATCACACTACAAAGGGAGTGTTTAAGCTGAGAACAAAATGATGAGGAGCCAAACACATGAAAAACAATGGCTAGAGTTTCTGACAGAGGGAAGAGCCACTACCAAGGCTGTAAGTAGACATACATTTCTGACTGTGTTCAGATAACAGTGGCAACACAAGGCAGACACAATAAGAGGTGGCAGCCATTGGCTGCATGATCTCCTGTAGACTTAGGTACTGACTCCTTTATATTGTTGATGTTCCTTATTTTTTTGCATTTAAGAATGAAAATTCTTTGATAGACATGATCTGGTTTATATTTCAGTAAATCACTCTTGCAGTGGAAAATTATCTGGGAGTGTGGAGCTGAAGATAAGACTTGAAACAGAAAATCCAATTGGGAGGCTTTGGGCACTAATAAGAGAAAAGCTTAGAACTGTGTGCTTGGAGTGGTGACAGCAGGAAAATGGGAAGATTTGGAAACTAGTCTGAATTTAGCCGATGAAATGAACATGGAAGGTGAAGGCAAAAGAGGCATTGAGGGTGGTCCTTAGGGTGCCAGATTGAACAAGGGGAGAGAAGTTTGCGTAGATGAGGGAAAATATGTATTTTTTTAAAGTAAGTGTTCTTTAAGCTTTAAAGTTTAAAACATTATTGAGTATTCAAGTCAGCAGTTGGGTGTGTGAGTCGGTGGCCATTGGCTGTATGAGAGCTTGGGACGGAAATGTGAGTGATGAAGAGAATATGGCATACCAAGCTTTGGAACTATATGATCGCCAAAGAAGAGGAAACACAGAGATTAAACGCATGGAGGCTAGTTTAACCAAAAGAGGCCAGGATTGCTGACAATTGCCCGATAAGGTCAGATAAGCAACAACAGCAACAAAACCTGAGAACCTGGAGTCACTGTTACCAAGGAAAACAGTGTTTCAGGAAGGAGAGAACAGTTCATTGGGTTAAATGTTGTTTGATTGGTGGCTACCAAAAGGTGACCATTGGGTTTTGCAACATTAAAGTCAAGAAGGAAGAATTCTAATTGACTTGCAATGAGGAAAAAGAGGTGAGGAACTCAGACCTGTGTCTGTCTATTGATGTTTTCTAAGGAGTTTTAGGGGCAATGTTATAATTCAAGCTAGCATAGGAAGGAGATACTGGAGGTTTGAGTCCATTGTAAGAGGTAGTCATTTTAGAAAGAAGAATCTACATATTGAAGGAGGGGTTGGGACAGTATTTGATTTCCTTTGAGGTTAATGATGCCAAATTACTGAGAGCTGATCTGTGAGATTTTACTAGCCTAGATCAACTTTCTGGCCTCAGTTGATCAGTGGACAGTTATAAATGTGACTGTATGTGGCAAATTGTCAAAATGAGCATGATGGGAAGTCAGAGAGGCAAGGATGGAAGAGTGGTTATAAGGCCTGATGTATAGTAGAACTGAGCAGTGGTAGAACCAAGAACTCTAATGCATAGTGAAAGAGCAGATCTGGGTGAGATTCATCATTGTTGGACTTGGAGTGCTAATTCAGGCTTAACATCCTTTATTTAGAAATCCAAAATCTGAATGCTCCAAATCTAACACCCTTTGAGTTTTAGATTCACAACTGGAAAATTCTATACCTGACTTTAGGTGACAAGTTGCAGTCAGAATGGAGCCACATTATATCTAATGTACATAATTATACTCAGGCTATATGTACAGAGTATATGTGAAACATAAATCAATTTGATGTTAAGATTTGGGTTCCACCCCCTAGATATCTCATCATATGCAAATATTCCAAAATCTGAAAACATAATCTAAACTCTGAAACACTTCTGGTTCCAAACATTTGGATATGGGGTAATTAATCAGTAACAGAAGATAATGATGACTGAGCAGGGAAGGGATGCTTGCATTTGATTTTAAAAGGGCATGTATTTGCTGGAGATAACATCAGCCAAATGCAGATAGGCATGTGTGAAGCAGTTGGGGAGACAACCACTAGAAGTTACAAAGTCAAGGGTCTTGGTCTAATCTTTGTTTTTCTTAAGGCCATATATGCAAAAGTATATAGGTCCATAATATGACAGAGAACCCTTGACAGTATCTGAGATCCCTTAGGCAATATAACCCAACTCTGATTTTGTAGACCAGCCTTCTCTCTATAATGGCAAATCTAGTTTTCAACAGCCAATGAACTGCCCATATTGTGCTATAGACATCATGAAAGACTGATCTCTTTCCCATTCTTGCATTCAAAATCCTTTGGAAGACAAATGATCTAGCATTTATCCCAAAGCCTAGGTGGGTCCAGGGGTCAATTAGCCTTAGCTGGCAGTATCACTGGTGATAGAGATGGGTTGTTGGGGCAAATAATCCCATAAATGCCACTTATAAACATCAGCTACCTTTATCATGAAATGAGTACAAAAAGCTTAGGTAAGATTCACTTCATAAACATATTCTTCTTGAAGATGAATGATGTAATTTAAACTCCTAGTCACTGGTTTTGGCATCCTTCACAAGTGGCCTGGATCCTGTTATTTAGTATCTTCTCAGCTGAGTTCAGAGTGAACACTAACAGGCTGGGATTGCCTTTATTTCTCTACACCAAATATCTCTGTTCCCTAGGTGGCTCAGCTTATCTGTTGTTTGTATATAAAATCTCCTTATTGACGGGTAACTAACATTTCAAAAAGTACACAGATCATAAGTGGATAGCTCCCTGGATTTTCAAGAAGTGAATGTGCCCAGGTAACCTGTTAATGAAGCAGGACTCCTGGAGCTTTTTCATGATCTCACTTGGTATCGTAGTCAGCCACACGCCGCTGGGATGAATCTTCAAACCATGCACAGTTTATGGGAGGAAAGGATTTATTTGTAGCTATAGATACAGAGGAAGTTCCAGAATGCAAAAGAGGCTGGCCCTCTTTCACAGGTCCAAGCAGAGAGTGAAACCCATCACCAACACCATACACACAGAACAGCAAACAGGCAAGAGAGAGCCAAGAAGAGAATTTCTTCCACCTTTATATAGCCCTAAGATGGTTTCTTGCAACCCTGTCCCAGACTCAATGGCTTCCTGAGTCTCTGGAATTTCCTTCCTGTACTGCCCACACAGGAAAGGATGTTTTCTTCCAGCTTCTTTGAGCTTCTTTACATCCTACCCCCTACTGAGAGGCTGCCTTCCTGTAAACATCCTCAGAGACCCACCCAAGATTACTTGAAAGGTCAAGTTGACATCAAAATTTAACCATCACATTTGGTTACTGGCCCTTCCATAAGGGTGTGTTAGTTACTTCAATGTGACTGTGACCCAGTACCTGGCAGAAACAACTGATGAAAGAAAAGATTTATTTGGGCTCACAGTTTCAGAGGATCTCAGTGGTGTCATGGTGGGGCAGGGATGATGGAGTGCCTGGTGGAGGGAGTGTATGGCAGGGTCTCTGTACACGGCAGTGGATCAGGAAGCAGAGAATGGTGGGAACTGAGGGCTGGGCTGTTACCTTCAAATGTCCACATCTAGTGACTTACTTCCATTAGCCAGGCACCTCCTGAAGGGTCCACAGCCTTCAGATTAGTGCTCTACCTGGGGATGGAGCATTCAAAACATGAGTCTGTGGGGAACATTTTGGACCCAATCCATTGCAGAATATAACCTTTCTTGAGTTTGTATACTATTGGTTAATTTGCTTCTCAGTTTTGCATAGAGAATGTAGTATGACGATCCAGAACACTAGCAAGGGCAAAATACAGAACATTTAAAAGACCTATAGGTCCATGGTGTCTCTGAGGCCTGAAGTACTTATTGCTATTTTCATCTCCCTCCCAGAGCAAGGAGGAGCCTTCCAGCATAAGTAACTGCATTACTTTTGAAGGCTACTGATAATTACATAATGATAGAAATTGATGGAACACAGGTGCTTTTTCTTATATCTAGGCCTATCCCTTTGTGTTTTATTTTCACTTAGTTTTTCAAATGTGAATCTCAGACACATTTATAACAAGAGTTCTGAAGGGTGCTTCTTAGACCAGAGCTAATTGCCCAAGGCAGTGTTTAATCTTTCGTGTGTGTGTGTGTGTGTGTGTGTGTGTGATGGAGATGATTCTTCTGGTAATAGTAGAAGATGTGGATTTCAGTGTTCCCCTGTCCTTGAAACAGAGCAGGTCTGGGAGATATCAGACACCCCAGCAGGGCTTTCCTGGACTCTGGGAGAGGCATTTATTCCTGACAAGTGACAGCTTTTTAAAGGAAACTAACAATTTCAGATGAGATCAAGGCTGAATGCTGTTTCTTCCAAAGGCTGCTTAGGTTATATGATGTTGAATAAAAGTCAGCCTAGACAGACAAATGAAATGTGTTTTATTTGCCCAACAACATACAAATTGGTGTTATATATCGTCCCACATATGTCATCCTGACATTTATGTGATAGTTTTTATTCTAGTAACTTTCCTAAGTAACACCATAATGATACATTTACTGTGTCCCTAAATTTAGATTATCAAGTCATCTTTTAAGAGAGAATTAATGAAGTGGGCATATCTGGGGAGATGACTCAGTTGGCAAAGTCCTTGATATGTAAGTCTGATGACCCAAGTTCAGATCTCAAGAATCCATGTGAGGCCAGGCACATAGTGCAAGCACCTGTAATTCCAGCATGGCTACAGAGAGAAGGAAGGTGGAGATAGGTGAACCTGAAGCTTAAAGGTCAGTTACCCTGGCAAACACTGCTGTGGACTGCAAGAGAGACCCTGCCAGAAAAGTAAGGTAGAAGGTGAGGACTCAAGTTGTCCCCTGCCCTTCATATGTGCACTGTGGCATGCATGGACCTGCATTTACACACACACACACACACACACACACACACACACACACACACACACACACACAATTTTTAAAAAGGGAGAATGAATGAAAAAGAGTAAGAATTTTGAGACATGGATTTTTTTGTATTATAAACTTTGTTTTTCTCCTCACTTTTATTTTCTTTGCTGTGCTTTGTTTATTGCAACATAGCTTTCATGTGGGAGACATGCAGACATTCTAGTTCAGGAGTTTTTATATGTATCTACACCTGTGTGTCATTTCCTAGAGCAGGAGGTGTACATGCATTTTCAAGTGATCAAGTGCATGCCAAGGCATTCACACTCATGTCTTCTTGGGGTTAATTGATAAGAATCATCTTTTCACATTTTTATAAACTAGGCTGCCATATACAACTACTCATAATTAAAAATCCATTTGGGGCTGCCCCATTTCTGAACCCTCAAAGATGCTCAGTAGATTTTGACTGGAAGCAGTGTTCACTGTCTACTTGTGCATCTTATAATGGAGTGCCAAGAAGGAATTCTCTGATTCAGGCCATCGTTTCTGCTAGGCAGGCTTGTGTTTACTCATTAAATGCTTCCTGAACTCTTACTTATGAACTCTTACTGCTTATAAAGCATCCTCCCAGATATTGTTATTTTTAAACATAAATCAGAAATAGGGTATGTCATCTCTCAGTTTCTCGACCACAGTAAAAGTTAAGCACTGCACATGCACAATTGAAATTCAGCTAGAGAGTCCTAAGGTCTGTAAGGAAGGTAAAGACAGTGAGACAAGAAAGGATCTGTTTTAGCTGGTTCTTAAAGATGGAAGGAAGGGCTAGGCAGAAGAGATAAAGGAGCCAGGAAGGGCCCCTAGGATATAGGAAAAAGGAAGTTCTTTGAATTGTAACATAAAAATCAAATATTATGGGAGAGAAAGATGGGAGACAAGTGTTTTATTAAATGATAAAGAGTTTTAGACCTTTTTTCTGGTAACAGTTTACTACTCAAATACTATCCAGCGATGAGCAGCATCCCTTGGAAGTGTTAAGAGGTGTACCTCCTGACCTACTTTCCTTAGCATCTCTGGGGTGAGACTCGGTAATGTGGGTGTTCACAAGCTCTCTTGGCAGTTCTTATACCCAGTTTGGTTTGAAGCACACTGGATCACAGCTTCTGAGACCACAACAAGTAGTGTTGCCAAAGTTTATTAAACAAAGGCAGAAAAACCTAAGTGGTATTAATAGATATCTTGCACCAAAGTGAAATGCTGAGGTAAACACAGTATTATCCTGTTCATTGCCGTGGGACTCCTACCAGCCAAAGTATCATGGTGTAAGATTGTGAATTCCACCAAAGTGAATTACAATGTGTGGAGTTTTCAAAATCATTTACTCTTTTTTCTTCCATCCCCTTCTCTCCTCTTCTCTTTAAAACTGGGTCTGACTCTGTTGTCTAAGGTGGCCTAAATTCATGGCAATTCTCCTTCTTCAGTCTCCCAAGTGCTGGGGTTCCAGGCATGAGCTGCCCTGCTTGGATCTCCCTTGGTGTTTTTATAAAATGTAATGGAGGAATGTCTTTTGCTTGGAGAACATTTTGGGAGGATATTCTAAGGTGGCCAGTGAGGAGCCAAAGAAAGTTTTTCATCAGGAAGGAAGGAAGTAGCAAGATGAAAGCCAAGTTCTGTAAATAATTTTGACAGTTGGGTTTGTTGTAAGTAAGAGCTTGAATTTGGAGAGGGGGGAATGGTATACTTGGATGTGGTAGGGAGGTGGCCTGAGCAGCCCAGGTTACAGTTCTGAACAGCTGGATTCGAATGATAGTTTTGTTGAGGTGAGGTTAGTAGAGGAGAGAGTTGGTGCCTATAGATAGAGCACCAACATCTGCTGTTATTAACTGTGAAGGAGTCATGGTGTCATCTCAGTACAAGTAAAGAGCTCATGACCCATGAATATGGTTCTCAAAGTAGCAGATATGCACTGCCCACAGCCGGTTACTGCATTGTGGGCCAGTGTGGGCTGCTGAAAGAAGAGGTAGAATGGTACCCTGCAGGTGCACCCATCTTCTGCATGCTTTTGTCTTTGTCCTTCAGCACAGAGCAGGGCAGGAGCCTGGGGAATAGGCTGGCCTTTGATGTCCAAGTCTGGTACCATGTTAGTCCTTTGCAAAGATGACAGAATTACAAGGCAGCTCACTGCCTTGGGTGATGCTGATACCACAGAGCCTGTTACTGATTTTTCAGGATCTAATAGAAAGGCAGGTCCTCATTACTGAGCCTTCCAGAGCTGTTTTTCATCCTATAAATGACACTCAAAGAGAGATCATATGTGAAAGACTTCCATGTTTATCTCAAAATGTGTCCTCCTGTGCCCCTGAACAGCCAACTTGGTTGTCTGTGCTGGATAATTCTTTAGAAGGGAAACATTTTCAGCTTTCAATAAAAATATGTACACATGTTGAAAATAGTAAAGAAAGACATAATGAAATGGACCAGTTCTTATATTCCTGCTCAAGTCCTTATATTTGACCATTGTAAATATTTCTGTTTTCAAACCTTCTGATTGTTAATGTAAGTTGTATCTGTCTTCTAATATGTTTCTGATCAATCTGGACAAGGGCTACTGACCTATTTAATGAATAAATATTTAGTTTATTATAAACATTAAAACTGTCAGCAAGCTGGGGTTACTGGAAGCCACTTCTCCTTTCTGTTTTTTACTTGGGGTCTGGGGGTTAACCTCCCTCATGTTCTCAGGCTTGAGTGGCAAGAGCTTTATCTTCTGATAAAGCCATCTCCTCAGCACCTCCTTTTTCATATCATACAGCTTGATGGTTGTTTCATGTTATGGATTTTAATGGATGCATAGTGTAGAGAGGAAAACCCTCAAAGTTCCAAGTTGACACCAGAGAATATAATATTAACAAAAGTTACTTACCTCAAGATTTCATGGCATGGGCGGCTCCAAAAATGAAGACCCAAAGTTGTGCTGGGAACTGTGTTTCATGGACACTTGCACAGAAGTATGGATGGAGGATGAAATAGTCAAATTTAATGATCCATTGAAGCTCAGCAGTTTGTTTGTTTGATTTCCTCTTGGAGACATAGGTCAGAGAGGTAGGAGGATTGCCATGAGTTTGAGGCCAGCCTGACACTACATAATGAATTCCAGGTCAGTCTGGGTTAGAGACAGACCCTGCCTTAAGTCCTCCCTCCTCAAAAAAATAAATAAATAAAAGAGAGAGAGAGAGAGAGAGAGAGAGAGAGAGAGAGAGAGAGAGAGAGAGAGAGAGAGAGAGAGAGAGAGAGAGAAAGAGAGAATGAACTTCTCATTACCATGCTTCTTATGGGGAAGAAAGTGACTCAAAGATGCCATTATTGCAAGCAGTGTTTTTTTGACTCATAATTTCCTCTTGCAAACCATCTCTGCTCTTCTGTGCGGCTGCCCCTTGCATCCTGGGCATTGCCAACAGAACCAGAGTGGAGCTGAACCATGCCTATGTACATACCTGCACCACTGCAGGGTTTTAGCACTTGGTGGGTCATAGGCATAATTAAATCTTCCATACTGTCTGGAAGCTTGATTCTTGTTTTCTTTTCAGCTCCAAGCCAAGCCCACCTACTGTGACCAGTGATCTCCGCAGAGATCTCTGGGTAACACCTCTGCTCTTCCATTTCTAATGCCTGTTTTTGTTTGTTATTGATTCTCTTCTTTTCCATTGTCACTTCTCTTCATTGTTCCCTTTATCTTTATTTTATTGAGATCCTAACCGATCAGAAGAAGAAGTAAGGGGAGGGGAGGCAGAAATGAGTTCTGTTCAACAGCCCTGGCCACTGAGGTGACTTGACTGTTGGTACCTGTCACAATATGGCCATTGCTGTTCCTCCTGCTATCAGAAAATTGTTGGACTGAGAGAAATCCACTGAGTCAGGTGCATTTTACTTCCTTATTCTCTTAAGATAGTAGAATGAAAGATAAATACCTGTAAAAAAATTGGACTTCATTTTCTTTGAAATATAAGCAAAACAAAAGTAAATGAAAAATTAAGTAAGAAGAGCTTTCTGGTGGCTTTAGGTTTATTATTTAACTACAAAGGAATTGATTCCTCTAATGTAGACTTCTCTGATTTCTTTGATACCAGTAATGATTTTATGGCTACAATAAATATAGTAACCTCTCTCCCCCATTCCTGTTTATATTGCTCTTCCTCATATCTCCTTTGCACTTCCTGCTGTCATAGTGGCTGGAATTGGCAAGTCATTCTGTCAGTCATGCTTTTATTTTTCTTATTGCAAACAGTAACAGCACACACAGCTCAAGACCTTTTAAGAGAAATCACCAAGCCAAGAGCAAAATGAGAAATGAAATTGGCCAAGCACAAAAGATAAGGAAATGAAAGACTGTAATTAAGTGTGGATCAACACTGAATATGATTGTCCAAGCCAGGATAGTCGGGGGATGTGTCAGTAGATACATTCAAGGTCTATGTCATAGGCACAGCTTTAAGCCAAGGAGAAACCAAAAGGACTCTTGATCCTTCCCTGGAGAGCAGGTCTTGGGAGAAACAAGGCAAGAGGGGGCTGTAACAGAATCAGTAGGGTCAGATATTTGTGCCTGGAACATAAGGACTAACCAATCACCTATGACCACAATGATGCCGTATAGGCATCCCTCAAAAACCCTTGCTTTGTAACCATAAGCCCTTCTTTCTGGTTATAAATCTGTGGGTCAGCTGGGCATTTTTGATGTTTTTGGCTCAGCTCACTTGATTCAGCTCTTCCATCTCCTTTTCCATCAGGTTGTGCTGGGCTTGTCCAGGGCATTGGAGCAATGTTCCAAGAGAAGGGACAGGAGTGTGTAAGGCCTCATTCTCCTGGTGACCAAATCCAGTTTCAAAGGGAAGAGACTTAGCTTATAGCACAGAGGACAAGGCGAGTTAGTAACTGGAGGCAGCAGATATGCCACAGGCTTTTGTACCCAATATTGTGCCAAGGACTATGGCATTTACACCATCAGACTCATGAGTGCCCTGAAGATTTGCCAGGGTTTACAAATTGGAGTCAGTTCAAAGAATAAATCTGTAATCACCATGAAGAAGAGACCAGCTTTAAGGAAGGGGATTCCAGGCTTCCTCCCAAGGATGAGGGTCAAGTTCTCTGAGGAAAGTGAAAATAAAGGGATTAGTCATGGATCCTGTGCCAAGTTTGTGCCAAGGTGGTAATTCATTTGTCCTTAAAAAGTACCATTCTATTGGGGGAATCTGATCCAGTATTAGCAGTGGCTGTTCACTCTAAAGTTTAGACTTTTTGAGGGCAGGGGAATAATGGGGCTTGGTTCCTCAGTGAACACAGATTAGATTCTGCTGTTCTTTTCTTCTCTGGTTTTGGTCATTTTAGTTTCCTCCTTCCTTCCTTCCTTCCTTCCTTCCTTCCTTCCTTCCTTCCTTCCTTCCTTCCTTCCTTCCTTCCTTCCTTCCTCTTTGTTTTTTCTCTTTTTCTCTCTCTTTCTCCCTCCCTCTTTCCCTCCTTCGCTCTCTCTCTTTTTCCTTCCTTCCTTCCTTCCTTCCTTCCTTCCTTCCTTCCTTCCTTCCTTCCTTCCTTTCTTTCTTTCTTTCTTTCTTTCTTTCTTTTTCTTTTCCTGTGCTGTGCTTGAGTCAGAGACAGATGGAATTACAGTAGTGCTTCCCAAAATGCAGTCTCCAGCTGAGAGGTGGCAATATCACTTGTTATAAATGCAAACTCTCAAGCCCACCTTCCACACACAGAATCAGAAACTTGGGGGGGGGGGGAATCCACGAGTGTGTTTGAGATGACCTGCCGGTAATTCTGATGCAACATGCTCAATTCTGAGAGATTAAATTAAGATTACGGGGGAAGGACATTGACATCTGAGTAGAATAGCTAGATAAATTTTGCAAATAAAACACAAGACATCCAGTTATAGTTTCATTTCTAGTATGAGTGAGTGTTTTTGGTATAAGTATGTAGTCTCTTGTTATAGGTGAGATATATTTGTTGATCTGAAAATGATATTTAGTTGGGTGTATATGCTATGTTGTGACCCTATGGACAGTTGAAGAAAAATTGTAGTAAGTTCCAAGAACAATCAGGATCATTAACAGAATAGACATTCTAGAAAGAAAGGTTAAAAATTAACTTGATGCTGAGGAGGAGCACACTGGTGGGATTAATAGGCTGGAAGATTTTATTTAAAGCAGCTGCTGCTGGGCTATTCTTTATGACTGCTCACATTAACCCCGAAGCAATTTCTCTTAGCACAAGATAAGACTTCCTGCCAATTGATGATTTCAGTGGGGGATCAGAGCCATTTGGTGATTCTCAAAGGTAATCCTATGCCTTTGGAAATTTCACTGTGAGTGTAATGCAGCTCATCTTCCAAGCTTGTTTTGAGAAGCTTAGAGAGACTCTTCCTACTTTGTGCAGTTAATTTCTCAAGGACTATTATGACTTCTGCAAGATTCTTGGAGTGTGGAATATTGCATCACAATCTTTTGATTATTTTTCAAGCTTGAGTTTGTCAAGAAGATTGAGTTTTAGGGTGCAAAGCTGTTTAGAGAATGCTTTAGAACTCTACAACAGGGTTCAAGTCCTAGCCATGTGTGACCTTAGGCTAGTTTGTGCCTTAACCTTCTCATCCATAAAACAGGAGTTTCTAGTCCGAGCTATTTTGTATTGTTAAAGACTTAACATTCAGGACATTCAGGTTGTTGTGCCAGAAGGTGGTGTTGAATAGCAGCTCATTGCCATATATGGCAGAAGAGTTGTCCCTTGTGAGCAATAATGTTCTGTCCTTGTGTGACCCTTCATCTTGAGGTGTTGGTCCAACTGCACAGGGCCCACACTGCATCTTGGTCATGGATTGTTTTTGTTTCCCTTTTCTGAGATGCACTTTCCCACATCTTACAGAAATTCCCAGGAGACTTGGGTTTCATTTCCCATTGCAAATTGAATTCAATTAAAACACTATAAAAGAATGCCATATAATGTTACAGAGCACATAATGGCATTTCCAAAATATTTTTTGAGGAACACGAACTCTAAATTCACTTAGTTCTGCTAGTAAGCACAAAGATACAATCATGGAAAAATTCTAACTTCACAAGTAGTTATAATATAACTTGTGAATCCAAATGAGATTGGGTACTTTTAAATTGTGAAGATGAAAAATCAAATGATTGTCCATCTTTGCTAGAACAAAAAGTTAATCCTGTCCATATATAATGCACAGTGTCTGCCTAGGATCTATTGAAGCTTCACTTGATGTAGAACATAAATTTGTCATTATGTTCAAGATCTATTGAATTTATGTGACATTTAATAAAATAAATATTTAGATAGTTTTGTTTCTTTCTATTGATGTTGATTTGTTGAGAAGTTTGGATTTCTTAAATGAAGTCCTCTTTTGAATCTGTAAGATGACAGACATCTGGTCTCAAAGTAATTGAACTCTGATCATAATTGTCATGGATGCTATTTTCTTTTGATATAGAAATATACTGTTACCTATATCAGTGGCTTTGAACATTAAGCATTTGTTATTACTCGTAAATTTATGAGGGCTCTGAGAAGTTCTGAAAATCAGACCAAGCTGGATTGATCCATCTGGGCTCACTCACATGTCTGTATCAATTGGTACATTGGATGGTTGAATGCCTTGTTGGTGACAGCCTTCTTCAAACCTAGGGAGTTGACCAATTGTAGATCAAGGCTGGAGTGACTGGCCCATGTTCCTCTGATCTTCTAGGAAGCTCATCCAGACTGTTAACATAGTGGAGACAGGATTTCAGGAGTGAAAGAAAGACTGGAAGTGAGCTTTTTTTGAGACAAGCCAATGGACCGAGGCTATGAATTAGTATAGTTATTTCTATTGCATTATACTGGCCAAAACAAGTCTCAGAGTTAATCCAAATTAAGTGGTAAGGAAATATACTTTATTTCTTGATGAGAGGAACCATAGGCTCATGTGATGAGGTGTTATGCTTGGCTAAAAAATGGTTGCCGGTATCCACATCAGATTGTTGGACTCTATCTGACAAAGCACGTGAGAAGTAAAGGATTTTTAGAAGTAAGAGCTTTTCTTGGGCTCTTAATGCCCAAAGACAAGTCACCTTTGTCTATATAAACAGAAGGGACAAGTGGAGTTCCCAGAACCAATGGAAAAGAAGAAGGTGATGTGATGATAGATGGGTTGATGGGGCCTCGAGACAAGGAGTGCCTCCCATGTCAGAAGCTCAGGAGGGGAGTGTAATCTCCCCAGAACCTTTGTGGAGATGGTGCTTATGTTAACACCTTGACTTTGGTCTTCTGACTTCCAGAACATGGTGAAAATAGTTTCTGTGTTTTCAAGTCACCCAGTTTATGATAATTTGTTATGGCAGCCCCATGAAACTAGTACAGGTGTGGGTACAGGAAGGGATAAAAATTGAAGACATGTGCAGTCATCCACTTATAAATGCATGTCATTTACATAGTGTGTTGTCATAGCATGTGGCAAAACATTTCTCCATGCTATTGCAATACTGTTGAAAACAAGATTCTTATAATTATTTACAATTATGATAAATATTAAGTTATTGTCATTAAACACATTCTGATGGAACCATGTGCACGAGATACCGTAGCATATGTCCTGGATCACCAGTCTGTTACACCATCGCCATTTTCCTCCATCAGAGGCACACTCTCAGCTTTCTCGTTGGAATTTCTATAATTATTTGTGGATGATCTTTGTCTCTCTCCAGGAAGTACGCCAACTGCTCTACCAGATCAATCTTTTTTTTTCAACATTTTTTTATTATTATCCATACTTAGATACACTTAATAAGGGATTAACCTGTTGATATCTATTCCCCTATTTTCCTCTTCCCTGTCCCTATCAGTTGGATTTCCTCCTCCGTGGGCAGTCTGGATCAGTCCATGGGGTAGGGGGTTGTGAATAGCTTAGGAGTCAACCCAGTTCCACCCCCCTTTGCATGTTGTTACTGAGGTGGGCAATGTCTCTGGATATTCTCCCCCACCATGTCTCTTACAATCTTTCCGCCCCCTCTTCTGCTCAGTTCCCTGAGTCATGGTGGGTATTAAGGTTGCTTTGTTGTTGAGGCCTTAGGGGCCTCTGTACTTCTGTTTGAGGATGTATTTAGAATCATTGGTGTCTGTGTTGCTGGTTCATCCTGGGTTGACCAATTGGCTGTGGTTATAGGTCTGTCTCTTGCTCATCCCATCAATCTTAAAACAAATAAACAACCCCCCCCAAAAAAAACTGATTTTCTAGTCACTCTGTCCAAGAAATTTTTAGTGATGTTCAAATGTGATTCTTAGTTCTAAGCCAGCACTTAGTGTCTTTGTAATGAAGTTGTTCAAGTACAGTTGTCTGCATACTTCTCTTTTTGAGCCTTTGGGCTTCTTGAGAACAGAATTGGTTTTTCCATTTGTGTCTTCTACATCACCTGACATAGTGCTTTGAAGAAGGCTAGGGTCCCACTGTGCTCCTCATGGTTTACTCTGGTATATTGCAGAAGTAGATGTCTTGTCATTTGTGATTAGTCATTTGACTGAATTTGAAATCTGTTAGGTGAGTTGACTTTTCTAGCTTAGGAGGTATATTAATACTTTTGTACCATTGATATCTGTGTATGACCTCAGAATAATATTTATTAATGCATAAGATAAATACAATTTCCAAAAAGCGATCTTATACCACAACATCAAAGTATTATGAATTGTGATCTAATAGGATATTCATCCTTTTATTAATGCATAAAACACTAATATCTAGCAGTTAGCCGATTTAGCTTGTTGCATTTCAAAATAACGATGTGAAGACATAGCACAACAAAAGGCCATAATAGTACATAATGGTACTAAAATATCTGTGGTTTCTGTTGGTGATAGAATCATAGATATTGTTGGAACTGTGGTTTGTTGTGTATGCCCATAATTGCAGAAAACTCTAGAAGCAGGATTAGTGGATTAATGTAAACCAAGGTTCATTCATATGCCACATGAATTCTCAGAGCCCCAGGCTAAGGGAGGGCGAAAGATGTCTTTAGAAATAGCTCTAAGACAAGTCACTGTGCTGTGCACTTGTCATTGCCTAACTAGAATGCATAGCCTAAATATTTAAATAGGCAACAGATTCCACAGTAGCCAATAGTAAAGGTATGATGGACCTGGAAACTGCTTTTGAATGATAGCCCATCTTGCTCAAGTGTAAATAGAAGGTGAATTGTCTTTTGCAACTCTTTGTGTGGGAAGCAAAGCTCTGTGGTCTGAGCCTACTCACTCAGACACCCTCCTGTTTTGAATGAATAGGTTACTTGCATATTATACCATAGTCTGTGAATAATCATCACGGTGTGTTTATCAAACTTGTTCTTCTGTCTCCTTTAAAGGGGTTTGAGGCACCTTGTGATCTGAAGCAAAGCAGGGAATAAGCATGTCAGCCCTTCTGGAGGTCCTGAGGACTCAGGTGCTTTGGGCACCTGGTGGCCTGATTTCCACTTCCAGGCACTACATTGTCACCTGGTTTCCATGGGCTGAAATGAAAGTAAGCATCTTGTGAATGCAGCTTCTAGTTCCTATTAATAGAAGGTAGACCAAAAAATTTTTATTAATTCTTGTTAATTTTCTGTCTCTATAAGAAATGCCTAAGAGAACCAGTGTATAAAGAGAAAAGGTTTATATTTGCTGAGGTTTTTTTTTTGCATATTTTTTAAAAAATATATATTTATTGTCCATAATGAGTTACATTGTTTAGTGGGCAAACCATGCGTTGTTATCCCGAATTCCCCAATTCCCCCCCTCCCCATCCCTGATCAGTTATGTATATCCTCCTCCGTGGGCTGTCTGTATTAGTCCTTGTGGCAAGGGATCCTGTATATCTTAGTACTCATCCTGGTCTTCCTGGCCCAAGTGTGTTGTTACTGATGGGTGCCATGCCTCAAGACAGTCTCCCCCTCACGGCTCTCACAATCTTTCCACCCCCTCTTCCGCTCAGTTCCCTGAGTCGTGGTGGGTGAGTAATAAGGCTGCTTTAATGTTGCGAGCTTAGAGGTCCTTGTGTCGAAAATCCTTGGTTTCTGTCTCAATGGCCTATCCTGTGTTGATTGAATGACTGTGTTTATAGGTCCCTTGTTCATCTGTCATTGTCTGCTGGGTTCCCTATGGATCCTCCCTGATATGACTGTGGTGGCTCCTCTCTTGTCAGGATCTCATCCATCGGCCTAAGGTTGGTTGGTAGGGTTAGATGGGCCACAGCTCTCTCGTTGTATCCAGAAAAACACAAACACATTTGGCTTATCTAGAGTTTTGCTGAGGTTTTAATGGTTTCAGCACATGAGTGTTGGGCACCTTTGCTTTGGTGCTGCAGTGAGGCTACATGTCATGGCTGGAATGTGTAGTAGAGTAAAACTGCTCACCTAATAGATAGGAAGAAAAAGTGAGGAAGAAGAAGGGCTGAGGTCCCCCTGTGCTTCTCAAGTGCTTGCCCCTGATCACCAGAGGTGTCCCACTAGGCCCTGTCTCATAGGCTTTATTGCCTCCTAGCACACATGGGCTGGAGACCATGCCTTTCACACATAAACCTGTGGGGGGCATTTTGGATGCAAAATGTAACACTTCCTTCATTATTGTTTTGAGAAAGAAACACAATTGATTTCTTTGTTGTGTAAACCACTGGCTTGAAGTGCATTGTTAAGCAGAGTCAATGTGAGGGTTTTTGGGACGGAGAACAGTAGTCTATGAACAGTACCTGTTACCTCTACATTATGAAAATAAGAAGAGGCCTGCACTATTTATCTCTATCCATTATGGTGCACACCAACAGTGTATGCCAGGACACGTGTGTGTGCTGTGATTAAAACTCACATAAAATTATATTCACTTGAACCATGGTGGTGTTTTATATGCTTGACATTTAGTCATTGGAGGCCTCTTTATGCTGAGGCTTTCTGGTTTGGTTGAAACTAATAGCAAATTTGGAAGCATTTTAATACACCAGGTTAAGTTGAACAGTTTCTGGATATGGCATAAAGGAATAGTTGGGAAGATTAGGAATAAATGTGGTCGTCACTTGAAGTTCACAGAACAGTACATAGTTTTTTGATTATTAATCTTGGCACCTCTTACACTTGGGAGGGTATAAAAACGGCTAGCTGCCTTTTATATGGAAATAACTTGGTAACTGCATAAGAGTTTGTATTGTTTGGTTTTTGTTTTGTTTCATTGAATGAAAAAATAATAATTAGTCCTAGTGAATGCTTGGTATTGAGGTAGATTCATTTATTTTGAATTTATTGAGTTTCAGTTATGTCTTCAAATTCCTTCATATTTCCTCTGAGCACTGTATTAATATCCTATTGCTGCTGTAGACAGTTGTCACAAAGTTAACACAGATGTACAATATTTCAGTCATTTAAGTCTAAAGTTGTAGGTGGTCCCTCTGGGCTCTACAGGGCTGCTGGACTGCCTGCCTTCCTTTCTTGGGGCTCTATGGACTTGATTTCCCTTACTTTGCCTGGCCTTGAGGCTCCCTGCTTTCCTGGCCTGTGGCTCTCTTCCACCTGCAAAGCCTTCCCCCTACAGAGTCAGCCTTCCTTACTGCCCTCTGCCTCCTCCTTCAGGTTAAGGACCTCTGTGTCTGTAAAGGCCCATTGGGTAATTCAGGATAATCACTTTATTTCAAGGGCTGAAGATTTGAAGTCTAATTGCCACCTATGACCTCAATCCCCCTGTGCTGTGTAGTTAGCATACCACAGGTTCTGAGCACTGGCAAATGGGCATTCGTGCCGAGCCTTTCTGAGATTTTAAAGAAACACTGTTTCTCAAGTGGCTGGAATTCACAGGCTTGCATTATTTCCCTTTTCTATTGTAAACTATGGAGAAAAGGCTGGGGTGGAGGGAGTACTTATCTAGTATGTGTGAAGCCTTTCCAGTCTCCAGAATCTAAGCAAACAAATAAAAATATTCAACTATGGAAAAGACATCGGTGCCCTTGCCCTATTTTTGTTCTTCCAGTTTATACTAATATGAAAAGAAACAAGTATATATTTTTGAGCAAAAGAATGATTTTGTATAATGGTTTATCTAAAGAACGCACCAGATACAAGGAGGAAATTCAACTGTAGAGATGTATGAACAAGGGAAAATATATGAAGATGGGAAAAATTGACAGACTAGCACCATCCACATAGTTCTTCCATGGGCAGCCTTGTCTCTAAGCAGTGGATGGCCTTACTGTCAAAAAACTAGATCTACATAAGCATCACCTTTCAATTTCTTACTTATTAAATTAATACTTAACATTTAAAAAATTCCTCAAACCTTGCTGATGTACCATGAATCAGTTCCAGGAACCTTTAGGATCTCTGGGTATCTTACTAGCTTACATATCTGAACCCATACCTTCTGGAATGCAACAGACATCCCTCTGTAGAGGACCTGCTGGCCAAATAACCTGTACTTGCCACAAGACTTCCCAAAGCTCTGCAGGTTTCATGGCTCTAAGCACCTACAGAAGTGCAATTATTCTAAGAAGTTCTCTTTAGAGAGAGGAAAGTGAGTGAATTCCCTAAGGTGTTCAGAGAGCTAAGGCTGGTCCCCCTAAGTATTAAGAGTGTATGTGCGCTATATATTGTACATTACAAAGCAAGATATATTTTAAGTTTTAACTCTTGCACATCCAAATGTTCCTTGGAGATATATGAGTATATATTCTCAGCACAGTTCTGTGATGTAAGCAGGCATTATTTTATTATCACACCTTACAGTGTAAGTGGCTTTTCTAGGCCACATAACCAGCATGCTGTGTGGGGCACAGTGGAAAGTTTGAATCTGAGTAGCTCCACTCCAAGCTCACTGCATCTGACATGTTTTGTTCCATACAAAGGGCATTTCCTAGGGCATCATGACTGGCAGTCCATGATTTTTTCTATTGAATCATGATATATGTAATGCACAGCACTCCCACCAAAGTGTCCCATGATACACTGATTCAATGATATCATCTATGAAAGAAAGTATTTGTAATCAAATTTTTAATTAAAGATGCTTTCTTCATGATTTGTGGAACTGGGAGTCACAGCTCTACCACAGAGCCACACCCCCAGCCCAGTATGTTCAGGATTAAAGAGTAGGCTAGCATAGAAGAATTGTGTATACTGAACAGCAGAAAAAGGTGTTTTTACTGTTTGAAACCCTGGTGTCTTTCAAACAAGCTCACATAAGCACAGAAGCCTTCTTTCTGTCTGTTCTCTTGCTCTCTCGGCTGTTGTCTTTTGAGAGAGGGACAGATTTCTGGGACCTAAATCTACACTTGATACTCGAGATTAAGCTCGGGTTAGTGTTGCTTCCTGTGTCTGTTAGGACTGCTTTCAGTGCCATGTACTACCTGCCATACCTGAATGATTCTAGTGGGAGCCCTTGTTCATGGACATGTTGTTCTGGATCCCCTGTGTAGGCATCACATGGAGCTTGTTAGAAGTTCAGAACTTCAGGTACCACCTAGATGTGCTAAAAAGGAATCTATTCTTAACAAGATTCCCAAGTTATTTGTATACACAAAAACATTTATGAAGTCCTGAGTGAAGCCATAAGAAAAAATATGTATTATGTGTATGTATATGTATATATACATATTTTTTTACCTAACAGAATTTGGAAGTGGAATGTGCTGTTTTGATTGAGAGCTCAGTAGTAGCATCAGTGGCCTCGGCTCTCCTTACAGTGGGGTTTGGCAGCCATGGTTCAATGTACTGGGTCTGCTGCTAGCTGCATTTTCATACATGATAAGAAGAGGCAGGGGCTTCTCTATGTGGCTCCCTTTTTATCGAGGGTGATGTTTTACTCAGACACCCACTTTCAGGATTCTCTTTCATTCTTATCAGCGAAGTCTCAAGCACCTATGTATGCATTATGTCAGTTACTGTTATAAAGACATTACCAGCACACTACAGGCCTTAATTTCCTTTGGTCTTGACGAGTGCTATGCAAGGCATTTATAAATTAATTAATTGATTTTTAAATTTTCTAATGACATCATTTTAAAGGAAAGAATGAAACAGGAGATACTAATTTTAATGATGTATTTAACCTAATAGTACCATATTATTATTATTATTATTTTAATCTGTGACCAGCATTTAAATTTCATCAGTGTTCTGTAAATTTTACTATAAAGTTGGTAAAGACAGGTCCATGTTTAAATCTGATAGCACATCAGAGTTCAGCTGCCAAACACTCATCAGACACACTTGATCTGCATTTGACCCAACAGTCACATCACTTACATTAGTTGCTCATTGTATCGATTAAAACTTTTCCAATAATCCATCAGAATTAGCTTCTGATGAGCACGGTTGTTTTATTTGCTAATTTAATTGACTGATGTCTGGGTTGCTGCTGTGTGCCTTAAGGGTGCTTTCACAAGTCTTTGGACTAAGTGAAGGCATTGCCTAGGCATTGACACCCAAGCCAGAGGGTCTAAATAGATGAAAAGGTGGGTGAAGCATATGTGTGCTCTCTGTTGAGCTGGGGCGTCCTTCTTCTGTCCTTGGACACTAGTTTGCTGGCCCCCAAGGCCTTTGAACTGGGATTTAGACACCACTGGCTGTCCTGGTTCTCAGGCCTTCTGATTTGAACTGGAATGACACCACCAGCTCTCATGGGTCCCAGCTTTCTCACTGCTGCCAGTGGAGCTTCTCAGATGTGATAATTGGTTAAACTACTCCCTCTTTGGAAACCTCTTTCTGTATGTACACATCCAGCCAGTTCTGTGTCTGGAAAACTCTCACTGACATAGAAGCTAAGTGGGAGATCACTGGCTATTGCAGTCAGCATTCTAGTTGCTGTGCCGAAAGGACCCAAACAAAGGTGGCTTGTGGAGGAATGGGTTTATTAGGCTTATGAACTCGAGGGGAGACTCCATCCTGGCAGGGAAAACGATGGCATGAGCAAAAGATGAACATCACCTCCACCATAGCACTGAAAATGATGGCAGGAAGGTGTGCCAACACTGGCAAGGGGAAGCTGGTTTATAACCCCCATAAGCCCACCCCCAACAACACAGCTTCATCGAGGTTGTAAAACCCAAACTGCCATCAGCTGAGGATCGATCTATGAGAATACATTCATTTGTTTGTGGGTGACACTTGGATCAAACCATGACACTGGCCTAGTCTAGTCCTGCTCCTTCAGCTCACACTTGGACATGTTGCACACCAAGTGGTCCTGCAGGAGCTGCTCTTGGGGAAGGAGCTAATAGTAGCTTCCAAACTTACTTTCTTCAGGTCCCTGTCAGTTTCCTGCAGGACAGGCCTCTTCTCAGTTTGCTAGGGTTGCACATTCCTGATCAGTTCCATCCACTCCCTTCCTGTGTCAATTTCCCTCTCTCCCCTTCTTGCTTCAGGCTGCTGACAGATGGGGCTCGAGAGGTCCTGTTAAACAGTTGTTACCAGGAGGCCATCAGCCAGCATAGCCAGCCAGGATTTTTCCAGTGCTAATCCGCTAATCCCCACCATGGCCTCAATGAAATCTCTTCTCTTCCCTGCTGCCTTGTTATTTGTGGACAACACACATTGTGCCCCTGTCCTAGTGTTTCTCCTTCCCAGAGTGCACCTTACCTTTAAGTGCTCATAATTGCTCTTGTTTTGCCTCTTTTTGGATGCTTAGCTCAGAGGAGTTAGGCATGATGTCTGCCCACTCAGAAGCCAGAGCTCAGATACGGTGCTATGACCATATTTGGGTGGATGGTGAGCTGCCCATGTGTACTTCTCCAAACCCCTGGGGACTGAGAATGTCCACATGCCTCAGAACACTAGCTGGCAGATTGACACAATTCACTGGTAAAACCAACAGATTGGGTTTCTCTTCTGAGGAGAGAGCTTAAAGACATATTGGAACAGATACTCTTCTTCTGTTAGGAATCAGCTGAGAGTCTCCTCAGTGAGAACACAGTCATGTTAGAACAAAAGCATGTTCATATCCCTTGGACTCTGTAACTAAGGGATGGACCATCAGTCTTTTTAAACCTTCTGTGTACATTCTCATACTGAGCTGTTGCTGAAGAAGCGAGTAAAATGCACTCAGTAACCATTTAAGTAACCGCATGCTGTTATGTATTTATGTAATGAGAAGTAAATGCTACGAAAAATCCTATCATTTTCTAGAAACCATTATTAAAGTCTATATCTTTTTGGACTAAATTTTTTTAAGCTTATGAAGGGCTAGGGAGATGGCTGAGTGGGGGAAGTGCTCACTAAACAAGCACAAGGACCTCAGTTTGGATCCCAAGCACCCCTGTAAAAGCCAAGATATGATGATGTCTGCTTGTAACCACAGGTCATGGGACACAGCACGATTCCTGGGGCTTGCTAGCAGCTAGTTGTTCAGTGAAAGACTGTCTCGAAAAATAAGGTGGAGAACAATTGGAAAGATGTCTCATGTTAACTTTGGCTTACAAGCCCACACACACAGAGCACATGCATACAGTGTGCACTCACACATATATGAGCACATATATACATACAGGCATATTACATCATACATAGAAATAAAGTTTGTGAGGACCAAGCACTTTCAGGAATATTGAGGGTAGCTAATAAAATCAAATTTTGGCTTATATTTGACAACGAGGTGAGTATTTTAACTGTCTAGATCCTATGACTAAAAAGTTCCTTGATAAGAAACTAAAATCTTTGAAATTTAAGTTGTGAGGTAGCACTTGAACTATTTTCTAAGCCAGGCATAGTGCTATATGTCTGAACCCTCACTTAGTAGAAGGCTGGAGGATTACTGCAAATGTGAGGCTACATAGCAAGTCCAGGCTAACATCAGACTCTATCTCAAAAAATGTTGTATAATTAAAAAATCAGTCTTATTGATTCTTCTTGAATATTTCCATTGCAATAAAAGTGAATATAGTATATTCTCCATGAAAGTTGTGTCTGTTTAATTTCAAGTTGTCCAGTACTTATTCAGAGAAACACCAAGATATGTGGTCCATATGACTCAAACTTTGTGTATAACATCAGAATTAAAGGGTTTGTGCCAAATTTCCCATATTAGAAGTTACAGGTATTGGAACAACTTCCTCACATTTTGGGCGACCATAGAAATTTTGACATCTCTTTAATCAAACACTATTCAGTAAAAAAATGAAAAGCTAATAATTAAATATGTGTTATATCTAAAAATCTGGGTTTTGTGTCCATGCCTTGCAGTGCTAGCATTTCACAATTCCCCCTCCCCCATCCGTGTTCCTAGGAGAGCACACTGATCCCATTTGACTTGTTTAAAAACAGAGAAAAGAATGACAGGTGTCTTTCCTTACATTTTCATAAATAGTTATATATTTGATTATCATGATTTTGTTTCTATAATTGGCCAGATTATTTGTTCATACTGTCTCTGTTGGGGTCTCCTATCTCTCCACGATATCACCAGAGCAGACCTGGATGATATGTACTGGAGATGTGGTGGGGTTCCAATAAAGCATTACTTTCAAAAGCACATGGCAGGCTGGATTTCTCCCACTGGGTGGGGTTTGTTAACCCCTGGGCTATTGTGTGATGCTCAGATCTTGGAGGACCATCTCTTGATGAAGATATGAGCAGCATATTACCTTTCTGCTTTTCAAAACATGTCAGACCTCAGGGGTATTTGGTAAGAGATAATTGGCTTATTTTTAAGATTTGTAAGGAAGATATCATTTCTATTAAGCTCTAGCATTGTCATCCTTGTGTACATGTGACTGGAGGGATAATACAGCTCCCACACTTCTAGTGCATTGATCAAGTGGAACTCTATACAACAGTGTTTAAGCACATAGTTTCATACTTGTATCATGCAACAAGGCCAGAGCTGGATACATGAGCCAGGTGATTCTCTTAGAGATGCAGCCTCCATTTGTATTCTCATACCAACTCTGAGTTGATGAACCTTTATCCTGATGCTCAAGATAGGAACTGCACATCCAGGCACCACATGTACACTTCCAGCAGAAAGACAAGGAAGCCAGGAGAATTATATTACATTAGAAAGTTAGATACCCTCCCTCATATTGTAACAATGTTCCTGTTGGATTAGATAGGGTCACACTTGGAAGGAAGCCTTAAGAAGCGAGTATTTTTAGTTGGGATCTTTGTCATCACCTCTTGAAATCAGGAGCAAGAATGATGGGTGGGCAAATTGCACACCATCTGCTGAGGCATCTGCTCTTGGTTTGGTTGCTTTTATATTTCATTACAGATATTTAACATTGTATCATCATCTCCCCTGAGCAACATGTCTTTTAAACTATCCCCAACATTAGCAGCTTGTTTTCCTGTGAGTTGGAAAATTAAATAACATTATTCACATTTTATGTAAATGTATAATATGCATGCATAATTACTTGGGAATATACGTCTTCAGAAATGTATTTTTTCTGAGGATTTTCAGTTTAGGACTCTGTTTAGACGTGACCCTCAGTATGTGGTCAGCAAGGTTTGGAGAGAGCAAAGTTGTAATCAATGGGAAGCTGTCCATTTATACAGGGCATGTCTTTTCTCCTAGAGGATGACTGTATATTGGAGCAGGGTTGGATGAACTCACTATATTGTAAGAGAAAACAGTTACTTAGTGACTTTCTTAAAATACAGTCTGATACAAGAAGGCGTTCAGTGGAGGTGGGATAGGGGAGGGGTGGTTAAGGAGGGGGCAGGAGGAAATTATGATCAGGGTACATTGTGTATATGTGTGGAGGTTGTTGATAAAATGATTGGTCTGATAAGAGTTTGTGAGAAAAACAATTAAATAGGCATATGAAGGCCATTTCTGTTCTTGCTTGGTGATCCTCAGCTTTTTGTCTTTCCTCTGAGGCAATATTTCTTCTCCTTTTGGAAGCAGCATGCTTAACTTCGTCTGTTGCGTATAGACTTACATAAATAAGAAAGGATGAGGGTACCTAAACAGTGTTAATTGTGTCTTTGTCTTGGTAAGATATACTATAATGACATAATTGAGAATAGTGTGAAAATAAATGCATTCATTTATTGGGTAGATTTTAAATGTAAGTGAATTTTATTCAACTAAACTCCAAGTTAATTCTGGAATCTGTTAATAGAGGCATTATGATGAAGGGTAACCATAGCCCTTTATAAGGTAAAAAAAACGTCGGATCTACATCTAATAATTTACATTAGACCATTACACGCATATTCTCAAAATTTGAGTAATAAAAACTACCATTTACTCCAAAAGGTTTATGGTTCTTAGGGGTCATGGGATTAAAAGATTACCAAAAATCTGTTTCTAGGGTCATGAGAAATAGAATTATCCACAGTTTTGTTAGCAGAAATGCAAAAACCTTATAGATATATATTTAGATCTTGAACAGATAGACTCAACGGTATCAGGGAAACGTAAACATCCCAGGGAGAACAGCCACTGTGAACAGATTTATTCACTAAGCCTGAATCAAATCAGCAGTAAGAAAAAGAAGAGATCAGTCTTTCAAGGGACTAAATTTTATGATCAGAACATGAAGATCAAACTTCTGTGGAAAGAATAATTTAGAAGAACCCCCTAGAAGTTAAAATGTGATTGGTGATTTGTGGGATGTAGCTCAGTGGTAGAGAGAGAGCTTGCTTAATATACCTAAGGCCTTGGGCTCAATCCCTATCACCATGAAAATTGTGATTGATGACTTTAATGAAAAACTATAATGGATAAAAGAAAAGATAAGTAACTTTTCAGAAAACAAAACAAACCAAGAGTTAGAAAATGTGTGTGAAACATTGAGGCATTAGGGCATAATTCCAAGTGATCTACATGTTAGAAAATCTAGCAAGAGAAGTAGAGGGAGCTGGGAATACACACCTGAAATCCCAGCACTGGGGAGGCAGGAGTATGAAGGTAGAAAGTTTGAGGCCATTTTGGGCTACGTAATGAGACCATTTCTCAAAAAAGGAAGCAAAAGTGGGTAAAATAATTGAAGACACACTGATACCCACATTAAAGAAATCTTTATTACCAGACCTCCATAAGCCCTTATGAAATAAAGAAGCTACCTAAAAATAAGAATAAGAACAGAGCAGTAACCAAACACATTCTCATGAACTGTCACCAAGGAAAAGGACACTGAGAGAATGCAGAGTAGGGCTTGGAGACACTGATGATTTCTAGAGGACTTCAAAACATTCTTCATGGTTCGGAGGGAAAAGTATTTTGAGCTTTAATTCTGTTCCCAGCTAAGCCACAAATAGCAGAAAGAGAAAATAAAAACTTTTTCAGACCAATAAGAACTGAACCATTTGCTCAGTTTCAAACCCTGCCTAAATGAACGTAGGGCTTCCAGGAGCAGATCTAGAAGAGATTCCAAGACAATAGCTACTGTCCATTTTGTCACCTGTCATTGTTAAAATAGGATTTCTATGTAAGTCTAAATGCCTTTTTGTACTGGGAAAGTGTGTTGAAAGTGAATGTGTGTGGGGAGCAGAAGCCATGAGGGTACTTGGATAGAACCCTTCTCTGGGTTTCTTAGTATTCTCTGTGCAGTATGAGTTTAGTGCTAGAGTTCTATGGCTTTGTCTGCATATGTACATGCTGCTTGCTCCTATACAAAATCTTTACATCCCTTTTGGGTCTAAATGATTATTTTTTTAAATTTCCATTGCAAAGGATTTAATCCAGGGCCTTGAACTTACTAGGGAAACACTCGACCACTGACCCAATTGTCATTAATCCCCAACTGATATCACATAATGTTACATGTGGATGTTGTTTTGCAATTTTAAATGTCCACGTGTATAAAACGTGAAGTGCAGAAGGTGGGGTGAGAACTTAGTGTCAAAGCAGTAGTTCACTTGAGAAAGGGTGAGAGGTAAAATGGGAAGAAGGAAAAACTTACGTCACAGAGAAGAGAGTTTATGAAAGACCATCTCAGCTTCATGAGCCAAGAAAGAGGTTTAAACCCTAGGCAAAAAGTTCTTTGAAAGAATTATTGTTGTAGTGATGCTGGCTGAGTGGGGGAGCAGGAAAGGCTCTAGAATAAATAGCACAGTCAGGGTAATTCTTAAGGTGAAGAATGAAACAGGAGGAGGAGCCTAGCATTTTTTTGTGTAGGTGACCTTTCCAATAATGCATCCAGGAGTCACTTTGGGATGCACAGCCATTAAAATGTATTAGTCCAAGTGACATGCTTCAGTGTAAGATACATATTACATTTCAGGCAGTAGGAAAAAAGTAATGTACAATAATTCAATTGTTATATTGAGTACATGTATAATATTATACCATCTTAGATTCATTTGGGTAAAAACACACACACACATATATGTATCTGACATTGATTTTACTTTTTACCATTTTCTTTTCACTTTTTTTCCCTTTCCCTGTGTATTAGGGATTGAACCCAGGATTTTCCTTAGGCTAAGCACATGCTAACCACTGGGCTGTGCTTCTCAGCCCTTCTTGTTCTCAAGTGTGACTGTCAGAAGAGTCTAAGTCGAAATTGTGGCTCACATTATATTTCTGCTGTATAATTCCTGATGGAGAGATATGGAGGCTCATGAGAATCAATGAAACCAGACGTTATTTATTTTTTACACCACTATAGAGGCAGTCTCAGATACAGAGGGAAAACTTTTTGTTGTATGGTTTTTACAAGTTTCAGAAAACTATTGTTATTCAATATTGAGATGACCCAAAAGAATATTTGTGGAAAGCTGAAAAGCAACAGACACTCTGATCATCAGCAAGCTGAAGGGGGAAAAAAAAGAAAATACTTTTGACTTCAAATACAATGTTCTCCCTCCTGCCCTAGGATACAGGACTTTATAACCATCAATAGTGAAATTAACACTCTTTAAAGAAAATTTCTTGCTGGAAGATATCTTGTATGGTTTTTGTTTGTTTTTTAAATTGGGCACTATTGATTTTTAGACCATGTATGCCATTTGATGTATTACTTCCCTTTAAGAAATGTGTCCTGTGTGACTTTTCAGGAACATACAAGCTTCAAAGATATTCATTTAATTTTGTCATTCTCATACATTTATGGGATATATGTGTAAGTACATAGGAACATAATTGTATCTAAGAACATATATGCATATTTTACCTCTCAGAAGTCAGATTTGAAAAGCAAAAGGAGGGAACTTCATATTCTGACTATATAAGTTTTTAAAGAAATATGATCATAGAATTATTTTATTTGCTTAGGTTTTTCTTTAATCATTTCTGTGTGTTTTACAAATTAAAATCCCTTTAAAAATAAGGCTTGAAATATGTTCTAGCATTTGGGTTTTCTTAGAACAGAATACATTGCGTTAAAAGGTAGAAAGCAATACATTTTTTTTTAATTTTTAGAAGTCAAAAAAAGGTAAATTGCAATAAAACATTGAAGACATCATTTTCCTTTTCTTCCACCCCAAATCTATTAGTCAGGAGTCAAGTGTTACCACTTTGAGACCAATCCTACAATCCATTCCTTCCCTGATTCTGTGTGTGGAGGTGCCTTTAAGGAACCCAGCAGTCTTCTCTGAAGCACAGAGACAATCCCACTGACGCCACTGACTGCTTTAAGCAGGACAGCCAGCAAGGAGATTCATAAATTGTTCTTCACGGACTGAAAGTAGAACGGGTATCTTTGTTGGTAATATTTATTTCACTAATCACCTCTGAACCACATGCATTGAAAAGCACTAGTAAAAGTCAAAACTCACAAAGATACTAAATAATTAACTCTGTCATCTGCATAGAAGCACTGATACTATTTTGTTCTAGACACATGTTGACAAGCATTTTCAAAGTTCAGAACACATAGCTGGCATGTGTGCCCTGTTTTTTTCCCCAACAAACATTGTATTGTAAATGCTCTTTCATGACTTTGAAAATTCTTCCTGAGAATAATTCTAGATTTTAAAATAGGTAATTTTGGAGTACTGAATTAAAATACTTGAAGACTTTACATTGGGGGTGAATATTTTGATTGTGGTTAGAATTGCTCACATTTATTCCTGTACTTAATGCTGAGTGCTTAACTGATCCTGTAAGTAAAAGATAATGAGATGTTCACCTTATACTAATCAATGGCAATTTCCTAAACTGTGAATGTTAGGTGAACAGGCTTCCCTGTGGGTATGGAAACATATCCAAGGCCACATCTCTAAGGGAACAAACTGTTCAGGGGCTCCATACATACTAATGGTGAAAAGCCAGAAGCTTCATTTATGCAAAGTACCACGAAGCAGCCACCTTGGATCTTCAGACACAAATGAATCTGTATTCTGTCTGTGTATGAAATAGGCAGAGGCACAGTTTCTTCTTTGTTGAGTTGTTTGTTTTTAATGACTGACATGCTGAAACTAGCTGCAACAGTCTTCCACATGTCATGAAAGATGGGATGTGGTGACCAGGACAGGCAGGGGGCATTCACACTCGTGTCTTCTATGGTCACAGGGATGGATGTGATAGTAGAGCAGGAGACATGGGGAAATCTGGACCTGTTGCTATCCAGGACGAACCCCTATGCATTTTAAAGTGGGAGACTGTAAATAGTCGCAGGGATTCTAATAAGAAAGACTAGGTTGGGAGGATTTAAAAGGTAGGTCATTGCGTAGATGAGTGAATGAGTGAGTGGGAGAATGTGTAAGTCTTTAGTGGCCAGGCATGGTGGAGCCACCTTTAATCCCAGCTCTCAGGAGGCTGAGGTAGCCTGGAGCTAGGAGTGACTTCCTGGTCAGCCTAGACTGGAGTGAGCCTTGCCTCAAAAAATATAAAACAAAACAAAAAATTAAAGTCTTAGCTCCCACCTCTTGGACAGCTTCAGATCAGCCACTTATTTCTCCTGAGGAAGGGTAGGAGTCACCTGCATAGGAGGAGAGATGGAAGACAAGGCAGTGTTTCATTTTATTTGACAAATAAGGATAATAAGTTGAAGGAAGGAAGGAGGAAGCAAGTTAAAGTGAGTTGGCTTGTTATTAGAGCAGCTTGCAAAGTTGGCACCATCTGGCATCCCATGAGGAAATGAAAGCTCCTTGTAAATGACTTGAAGAAGGTCACACTGGTTTTTTTTTTTTTCCTTTTTCTTTCTTTCTTTCTTTTTTTTTTTTTTTTTAAACCAGGGATCTCAGGAAGGTGCCTGCCACATGGGGTTTTGGACCTAAACTATTTCTGTGAGATTCTGATGTCTGGGGCAGATGTTTTTAGAACATGTGGACTGACATACCAATGTATTGTGTGGTGCAAAGTCACACTGCTTTTTCTTTGCACTGAAATTTGTATGTGCTTTCTTTCTTTTTTTAATATTTATTGTCCATAACAAATTACATTATTTAGTGGGCAAACAATGAGTTGTTATCCCCATTTCCCCAATGCACCCCCACCCCATCCCAAATCAGCTGGATATCCGCCTCTGTGGGCCAACTGGATCAGTCCTTGTGGCAGGGGACCATGAATAGCCTAGTACTCAGCCCGGTCCTCCTGGCCCAAGTGTGTTGTTATTGAAGGGTGCCATGCCTCTGGATAGTCTTCCCCACCACAGCTCTCACAATCTTCCTGCCCCCTCTTCTGCTCAGTTCCCTGAGTCGTGGTGGATGATTATTAAGGCTGCTTTAATGTTGTGAGCTTAGGGGTCATTGTGTCAAAAATTGTTGGTTTCTGTCACCCTGGCTTATCCTGTGTTGATTGAATGCCTGTGGCTGTGGGTCCCTTGTTCATCCTGTCATTCTCTGCGGGGTTCCATATGGATCCTCCACGATATGGCTGCGGTGGCTCCTCTCTTGTCAGGATCTCAGCTATCTGCCTACAGTCAGATGGTAGGATTAGATGGGCCACAGCTCTCTCGCTGTATCCTGAAAAATACAAACACAATTGCCTCCGGCGAGCGCTGGTCCTCGTTGCCGTCTTCCTGTCGTGAGGATCCTGTGCCAGAAGGTGTCTGGAGCTCAGAGTGTGGCTGCAGCTGACATCCACGACCTGGAACCCTGCTGAAAACCCTGACCCTTGTTCCCCGAGAGACACGGCCTGTCTGCTAGTCAGCCATCTTGAACCGGAAGCCTCTGTATGTGCTTTCTTAAGCTAGTTTAATCAAGGGGGAAAGAAAGGGACACTTATTGGGAGAATGCAGGGCTCACCCCACAAATATCAGCATTGTTAGGGGCTCTTTAATGAACCAAGCAGCAGTTGATTTCCGGTGCTCCATTTATCTCCACTCCTCTGATGCTGTTTTTTGTTGTCCATTTCTCTTACATGACATGGATGACTCCCTTAGATATTTGCATCCCTTATCCAAGCACTCATATCTAACTTCCCTGAAGTCTAGTTCCAAACCTTCAAGAGAGAAAGATACCAATTGGCTCAGCTTTGGGCACAGGTCCATCTTGGTTCGGTTAGCTCTGGCCACAGGCCTGCCTGGTTCAAATGTGGATGTCATGAGCTCTTGTGGATTGAAGGGGGTGGTCTGTGTTCGTATTTATATATGTGTTTGAAAGGCTAAAGATAATCAACATGAAAAAAGGAAAGAGTTGTTTAGGCTGAGAGCTTTGAAGATTTCAGTTCATGGTTTGGTCACATTGCTTTGAGCCTGGGGCATGGCAGGATATCAAGGAGGGAATACATTGCAGAAGAATCTTCTCACTTTCTGGCAGACAGAATGCAGAGGAAAAGCCCTGTGTGCTGCCATGCACTTTGTGGACACTTTCCCAGGGACCTAAGATCTCACACTGGACCTCACCTCTTATAAGTTCTAATAGTGAGAATAGCCTTTAGGGAACATTCTGGATCCAAACCTTATCTGGGTCTGATAGTAGGTGTGAAAGAAGGAAGTTGTGGGCTTGATGAATGTGCCACACATGACCCCTGCCGTCTTAGCAGGTCTTGACAAGGGGTAGCCTTTTGCTATCACTGTGTCTTCTTCCCCATGTTTGCTATTGAAATTGTGCTCAGGGGACTAAAAATTACTCAGGAACTCAGTGAAAATGCAAAATCTCAGGCTTCCCCTATACCTGTTGAATCCAAGGCTTGTAGTTCAGGAGAACTCAGACACCAATGTCTGAGGAGTGCTGATAGAAGGAGGGAGAGGTCAGCAATCAGTCACCTGTGAGAGCTGCTTCCATGGCTTCTTCCACGGCCAGGTACCGCTCTGTGCTGGCTCAGATGAGTGATCAATAGGATGAAAAAGACAAAAGAGAAAAGCAGTAATGGTGTTGCTGTGGGCAAAAATACAAGCATCAGGATGGCACCTTTAATTGGACAGTCATTATCTTGAAACCACTTAGATATTAAATCACTGCTACTTCCATTTTCACAGCCAGCTCTGCAGGGTTTTGAGAGTCTTTTGTAACTCTGCAAGTAAAAGCAGGAACTCCTGATTACAGGAGAAATTACTAGATAGTCTGTGACAGTATACAGACTCCCTGAAGAAAATCAGCAGATAGAACATACAGCCATGGCAGCCATTCAGAAATGGAAACCATCAAGGTTTGGACTGGGAAGGCTAAACACAAAAAGCCAAGGGCACTAGAGGAAATATCTCTTTGCCCATTTTCTCTTGTTTACTTCCCAGTCAGCCCTGGCAGCTAAAATGTGTCACCGCTGCTACTGTGAAAACAGTCTGCTCATTTGTAGGAACGTTTATTATTATTTGGCAACTACACTGAAAAAAAATCTATGCAGATGTCATCTAAAAAAGATCCTTATTCAGTAACCAGGAGAAGTGACTTTGTGGACATAGCAAGCATTTCTGATTCTCTGGGTGAGCATGAGGCTGTGGCTCACAGGGACCCTTTTATTTGATAAAACGGAAAGTATTTGGAAATCTGGGAGTGGACCCATCTCAAAATGGCTGCACATTTGGAATCACCTAAGGAACTTTGAAAACTCCTGATTGGAGTCCCCAGAGATCACAGTGCTCTGGATATGGACTTCTAAGCCCTTTCCATTACCCAGAGATTCTGCTGCCCAGCCAAGGCTGAGAATCCTCATTATGTTGACCTGTTATCTAATGATCACTGTAAGTAGGTTCCCACAGACCTCCTGAAGAGAAGGCTTCAGTAAAGTAGGGACACCCCATTGTGCCTGTGACAGTTTGGCACATACTTAGAAATTATTTCCCCCATAAAAAGAGTGACTGGCATTACTGAAATGGGTTCAATGTTAGGTAACTAGGATCTCATAAGTAAGAGATCCTAGGATTCTTGGCAAAGATGACAGTAATGTGGCATAAGGCAGGCCTGCTGGGATAACAGCACATGATACAATGTTCCTGTGGTTCTGTGACTCTAGGTAGAAGACTCAAGCCCCTGGTCATAGTCAGCAACACTCACTGGGATGAACCTCCAAACCAGGCACAGTTATGGGAAGAAAGGATTTATTGAAGTTATACACCCAGGGGAAGTTCCATAATGGCGAAAGAGGCTGGCCCCTTTTCACAGGTTCAAACAGAGAGAGAGGCCATCACCAAACCCCTCTCCATCCCCCACACAAACCAGCAAACAGATAGGGGGAAGGAAGAGAGAGCTCCTTCCCCTTGAGCGTCCTTGCATCCTGCCCCTACAAAGAGGGCCGCCCACTCAAAAAAGAGCTCACTCTGGAAGAGGGACCTCCTCCTTTAGTTAATCCTTCCTGTAAGCAACCTCAGAGACCCACCCAAGATAACTATGGATTACTAAATAACTCAAGTTGACAACAAAATTTAACCATCACACCCCCATCTCTAAAGTGAGCACCTTGGAAAAGATTCATCTCCAGGCCTTTGAAGTTCCACCTCTTCATGGATCTCAGATGCTGATTTTCCTTTGGCCTCAGTTCTTAGGGAAGCCTGCCACGGTTGTGAGCTTGGCTCCTGCAGCATCAGCATCACCATCAGGCTCCCAGGGCCCTGCCACAGACTTCCTGTCTGCATATTTAGGGAAGTACACAGCAATCTCTTTTGATCAGCCTTCGAAGAGACTGATGGGCAATCCAACTTGAGGATCATTGCTCCAAAACTAATAACACACGGGGGAAGAAAGGTCAAGGAGAATTCTGCTTGTCAAGAGGAAATTACTTGCTAAATGTGAAATTTTGACACTTTTTCTATAAAGACATGACATATAAAGTAATTCATATTGACGTGGCATCTGTGAAAACCAAAAAAGTACAAACTTTGAAATCAGTACTCTCGCAACCCAAGTATAAGTTAACCAAATGCTATACAGACATTAATGATAGAAAAAAAAAGTAAAGCATTCATAGCTTCTAGACTAGACAAAATTTTGAAGTGGCCAGATTATTTCCTCTCCTGGTTTATGCTGTTGAAAATAGGACATAAATGTAACCTAATAAAAAATGGGTCAGAATAAAATGTAAATCAGAAGGTTAACATTAATGTGCAACAAATTATAAATTAGGTTTGTGTTAAATTGCAAAATTCTTTTTTAAGAGGGAAAAAATTGTTAAGGAGCCAGCAACAGAACCTTCTCCATTAGTAATGAGGAACTAGCCTGTGAAACCTTCGTGACAGGGGAGATGCTGGCAACCTGCAACTCCGTAGACAGAGATAGATGCCTGTGAACTGGATCAAGCATGCTGGGTGTGTTCCTGCGTTTCAGCCTGTGTGTGCATTCCTATGTAACATACTGTATGTTCATTTCTATGTTACATGTTGTGTGTGCAGTCCTATGTTACATGTTGTGTGTGCAGTCCTATGTTACAGCTTTAAAATTAATGCTTTAAATCACTTTATCCTTTAGGTGCACTAGTCACCATTCTAGCTATCAGTAATTTTCAGCTCCCCCACCACTTAAAAAAGCTGAGTTCTGAATAGAATTTACTGGCTCTAAAATATGAGAAGAAAACTATAGAATTAGAATGACTTGAGTTATAGAAAATATATGCAAATGTGAACATTTCATCAAACATTTTGTTCAGTATGATATTGATACATAAATTATTCTTGTGACTGACATGTGGGCTACATTTGCTGTGGGTCCCTTTCATTGTATTAGATATGGTTTGGGGTAGGGGCTGTAAAAAGAAGAATTCATAAAGCTATAGAAATCTTAAAACAATGACCCCCATGATTCCTTTCTTTTCTTTAAAAACTACTCTTTCTATCTTTTATATTTACAAGTAAACATTGGTCAAGGTTTTTTCCCTTAATTTTTAATACGAATGTGACATAAAAAGCAATTTTTTGTTAATTTTTGAGCTGTTATTTCTCTTTAGAGAAGCAATGTTTGACCTTTCAGGGCAGTTTCAATGCACCCGAAAAGCTCATGGAAGTTAAAGAATGGCTGCTTAGACATTTATGAATATTCATGAAAGTATGCATTTGGGGATGAAGATTAGCTTTCAGCCAATCAATAATCAGTTAATTCATTAAGGTCCTTTGAAGGCAAGACAGCACTAACCAGTGTTGATCAGGAGTTCCCAGCTGGAACAGTAATATGTGGTTCACATTGCTGAGAAAGAGCTGGGGTCTGCCAGGCTGGTGCTTGGCTGCTTTTCTGTCAGCCATGCCTTTTACATAGTAAAAGGTATGTTCAGTAAAGCCTCAACACTTAATCCTGAATGGTCAGTTCCCAGTTTTCTGAGCATTCAGGCTCTGGTCACAAGCTTCCCTTTGGAACTCAGCACTGGAACCCAGGAGCCCGGCTGCAGAAAAGAGAAGGCTTTCAGCATGAACAAGAGGGCATTCTTGTCCTGACAAAATGGTTTAAAGAGCAAACTCAGCTGCCATGAGCAGTCCTGCTTTACAGGTAGAGAAATCTAGCCAAGGGTAACCTTGCATACAGCACATACTACATCTCTTTCTCAAAAGAACACTGGCACTTACCATATGAGGTGCCCAAGCCCTGCATCCCTGACCTTGACCTTGCTGAGCATCTCACCTCTGAAACCTGTAGGGTTTCCTGTCCAAAATGCTCTGCTTATTGAAGCATTTGAGCAAGGTGGCTAATTGTGTTGAATTTGCTCACATATTCTCCCAGGAGATATAACAAGGCTGTCAGCTCAGTCCCTTGGCATCCCAAAATGAGGCTTATTCTGAAGACTTCAGGCTACATTTGCCAAGCCTCCTGGGAAGTTGTACTTTAAACAAGTCTGCAGTACTTATTTTAAACTTAGCTAATCTGGTTATTTTTTAACAGAGAATGAAAACTACATCTAAAGCCCCAAATGGTGAACAACAGAAAATCTATGGAGAACATGCTGAGTGGTGGTTTTGTGTTCTGTCAGTGATGCAAGTGACCTGGGCCATGACCTTCCCTGCTAGGGATGGACTGTTCTTGGTTCAGAAATGAACAGAGTACCCAGATCTGTCCAGTAGTGATTGAAAGTTCAGTCCTGAGTTTTGCTAAGTAACCTGTGAAGCAGTCTTTCGTATGCTAATGGTGATATTAAATTGGTAAGTATTTGAGCCTGGAGCTATCAGCGGTAAAGGCTAATATGTTAAGATGACATATGTCACCATTCCTAGTGAACAGGGACTGAGTGGCACTGATTAATCTAATCAATCAGGAATTTGTGCCACTTTGTCTATGGGATAGCTGGATTTAAATCAAATGATACTATACTTCTGAATTTTTGTGTCTTTGACATATGCTTTCTTTTTCTCTTCTCTTCTCTTCTCTTCTCTTCTCTTCTCTTCTCTTCTCTTCTCTTCTCTTCTCTTCTCTTCTCTTCTCTTCTCTTCTCTTCT
>PVHP010001254.1:0-58414 GCA_004024765.1 Zapus hudsonius | reverse complement strand
CTCTTCTCTTCTCTTCTCTTCTTTCTTTTTTTGAGGCAGGTCTCACTATAACCAAGGCTGACTTGGAGCTCATTCATTAGTCCAGGCTGGCCTTGAACTCATGGTGATGTTCCTACCTCAGCTTTCCAAGTGTTGGGATTGCAGGCATGGGTCACCATACCTAGCAACCTGGGACATTTTTTTTTAAGTAAAATAGCTTTTGTGTCAAGATACCAAGACAGAAAAAGAAAGTACTCCAGGTGTTTTAAACAAGAAGGGTTCATGATAGGGTTTGAGGCACTTAACAAAATAGCCTGAAAAGTTGGATAATGGGGAATAGTGTGACCCCATCTGGGTTTTTTAGTTTATAGGCACACCACTGTGTCCATGGATGCTTCTACTCCCTCTAACACCCGCACCTTTCAAAGGTGGGTGGTCCCGAGTGCTGGCAGTGGGAATATGGCTAGTAATTAATGATTCCTCTTTCTGGCCTCCCTTGCTGAGGAGGACTGGAATGGAGGTATGCGGAGTTACTGCACTGTGCGTACTACAGTTTTTTTTTTTAGTTTTTATTTATTTATTTTCAAGCAGAGAAACAGACAGACAGACAGACAGACAGACAGACAGACAAGAGAGAATGGGTGTGCCGGGGCCTCAGCCACTGCAAGTTAACTCCAGGTGCATGCACCACTTTGTGCATGTGACTTTAAGTGGGTACTGGGGAATCAAACCTGGGTCATTAGGCTTTGCAGGTAAGCAGTACCTTAACTGCAGAGCCATTTCTCCAGCCCCATACTCTTTTAAACAATAGTTCTCTGGAGAGTTTTACTCATTCTCTTTTTGTTCAAGAGAAACCACATGTCTATGGCAGCTTAAAGCATTGATAACATTAAAACTTACTAAACAGCAAATCCAATTTTTCCTTTTTAAAAGTTACTTTTAGATTTGTAAAGTATATGTTCTGACACTTTTTTTTGTATCCTGCAACCCTTGACACATTCACTATGCAGAACAATCCTTCACTCCAAAACATTCCCACTTGCTACCAGATTTTCTCCTCATTCATCCTCTTGGCAGCTGCTGCCCTCTTCTCTGTCACCACTAGCTTTGGCTCATCTAAATTATCACATAATGGGAATTGCACAGTGTGCATTGAATCTGACATTATTGCAATGCACTTGAATTTCATCTGTGTTGTTAAATGTAGTAGTATTGCATGTCTTCTTAATGTACAGTGTCTCATTGTAGATGTATGCCATGATTTGGGGGAATCACATTTCCTTCTGTTGAAAGTCTTTCTCTCACTCTCTCCCTACACACACAGGTGTTTGTTGTTGTTGTGGTGGTGGTGGTGGTAGTGATTGACCCAGAGCTCCACACAAATTAGGTAAGTGCAGAACCATGGAGCTACACCCCAGCTAGTCCATATATTTTTTTATTAGTGTGGATATTATGATTACTATGATGTCTTCTACTCATGAATTTTTAACATGAAGAAGATAAATGTCTTCCCTTTCCTGGGTGACTGCAAAGTCCACATTCATTACTGATGACTAATGAGGTTTTACAGTCTAATTATGACTTTTGAGCAGGAGCCCATAATTAGATAATTCTCACAACATGGAACTCTTGCTGCTCTTAGACTGCGTGCTTGCTAGAACATACCAAGTGCACCTCTTTACCCCTCCAGGAGCTTCTAAAAGATAGTAATAATGTATTGACAAATATTGTTGATTGATTCCAGATTATAATTAAAGGGCTAATAAAGACCTCTCAGATTGTCATTTAAAAAACAAACAAACAAACAAACAAAGGGGCTGGAGACATGGCTCAGCGGCTAAGACACTTGCCTAGAAAACCCAAGGACCTGGATTTGATTCCCCAGTACTCACATAA
Source organism: Zapus hudsonius (assembly GCA_004024765.1). NCBI lineage: Eukaryota > Metazoa > Chordata > Mammalia > Rodentia > Dipodidae > Zapus > Zapus hudsonius. The sequence continues at coordinate 56,539 of PVHP010001254.1, read as the reverse complement.
GCCAGATGCACAAGGTGGCACATGTGTCTGGAGTTTGTTTGCAGTGGCTCTATGCCATGGTGTGCCCATATTCTCTCTCTCTCACCTTCCCACCTCCCCTCTCCCTCCCTCTCCCTCCCTCCTTCTTTCTCTCCTTCCTTCCCTCCCTCCTTTTCTCTTTAAAACAAATAAAATATTTTTAAAATATATAAAACCAGAGTAGAATAGAATCTTTTTTGGCTCTCTTCAACCAGAAACTTTTCTCTAAACTAATTTCATGTAAGTTCTTTAAAAGTCACCAAATTTTGATGATCTGCCATAGAAAATGGTTTATCAACTATTGTAGGAGATAGCACTAATAGCCAACCACTAAAGAAAGGAAAAACAGTCAAGTGATCCAGTCTCTGGTTCCTGGGATTACCCCAGTTCTGGGGACTCTCTTCGCTACTGTGGTGGTCTGTGGTGGTTGTTAGGGCATGTTTCTGGGTTGTGCATTGCCATCAGCACAATCTCTGACAGCCCAGACTTTCTCCAGCTCAGCTGAACTGTTAGGAGCACAGAGGCCCCTGGGCTTACTTCTTTCTGCTGACTGTAGCCCAGGTGTCTGGCATTATGGTCGCGGCCTCCCAGCCTGATCAGATAGTGTGTCATCAGCATTGAACAGTAAAGGAAGCTGGGGTTGAAAGAAACTAGTAACTTTCCCAAGACTTACAATGTTCATTTGTGGAGAACTTCTGGCCCAGTGCCCTCTGGGAGCATTAACTGTGCCCGTGCAATGCCACTCAGGAGACACTGAATACCAGGGCTGTTTTGTGTACTTCCCCACTTCCATACCTCAGTGCTGCTAATAAGCAGGCCTGTGTCTGCTCATCCAGATTACCTACTTCCAGAAATTGTTCCTGAATAATATGAGATGTGGGAAAATAGTAGTACCTCCCGCATGAAGTGTTTCATGGACCAGTGTGATTGCTGGTCCCAACCTCAGAGCTTCTTTCAAGGGATTTGGTGTAGCAAATGCAGCACTTGAAGTCTTTATCCTCCTTGGGACCAGAGTCCAAAGTCAGTTCAGGCTAATTTCATTAGTCGGGGCTCTTTAGAGCATAGGCTTGCTGAATTATAAAGTGATGTGATTTGCCCTGAAGTATACAAATGTTTATTGACACAGAGCTTTCTTGCAGTAGGGTTCTCTTATGTCATTTGAAAATAGTTTGATGAAATTAAATCAGATTAAGGCCTTATCCCTAAAACATTACAAGTTCTTCAGTGGACATTAAAAAAAAACACTTTGCTAATGAGGATGATGGCTGGCAGCATGCAGCCCAAGATGTTGCAATACCAGTAGCTTCAGGTCTCCAACTTGGACTGTCAAGGGTCTTTCTCTCTCCCCATCTCCTTCTCTCCTTAGAACCCCCTTATCCCTTGTCACATGGAAAGAAAACCTGGGCAATGTTGTTTTAGCACTTTCTCTCTGGTGGAATGTATTGTACTTGCCCGATGCTTCTATGCTGAGCCAACTTACCTGCAAAAGTTTTGTGCTTGAGGCCATGAATAAGAGTGTTGTTGAGTATGTTCTGTGGCTGAAAGTGTGTAGTAGGCATGGGAAAGTCCATGGTGAGCATATTGTCAAAGTAAAGAGATGGTCTTGCTTGACACAGTCAAGGCCCCATCGTTCTTTGGTCTAATGGAAGGTGGCCACAGTTTGATCACTGTTCTTAGTGAACTTGATTTACATGTGCACTTTGGGTACAAGAAAGATTTGATTTTTCTCTTTTCATATTGTGTCCCTGGATACCAAACACAGTGTTCGATACACAGCAGGTGCTTTCTGTGTTTTGTAGAAACAATTTTAGAGCTATACAGAAGAAATGCACCCAGAGAATTCAGAAAACTCTTTGGGGAGATGAGTATCTTTGGTTGGTTCTAGTATGTTCTGTATATGTTTATTAGATATGAGTCACAGGCCAAGCAGCATGTAGGGTAGTGATAGCATGTCTGCTATTGCAGTGCACACAGTCTTTTCTCAGTGACCTCTGGGTGGACTGCAGAATGTGGCCAGTACTCCCCTGTGACATTTACTAAGCAATAATTAGATAGCAGACTCTTCTAAGTCATTTGTATAACGGCTCTTTTTAACCCCCCAAAACAGGTCTGTTGCACTGAGCACTGTGACTATTGCTATTCTTGTCAGTGTGTGACTGAGTGAGGCACGGGGAAGTTAAGTAGCTTGTCAAAGATCACACAGCTATACAAGTTGTGCCTGGCATTTGAATCCAGACAGTTTCACTGTAGAGCACATCTGTGTTTATACTGGAGACTACTGGTTAGATGGGAGAAGCAGGGAATCCTAAATGATCCACTCTACCACAAGTTGTGGGTTAGAGAAGTCTTCCCAGAGTCACTGATATCTTCCAAGTCATGAATGATGGAACAAAGGAGGAACAAGCATGTGTAAGAATGTTGTATTTATATGGTACATCATTTACATAAATGGTGTGTGTGTGTGCGTGCGTGTGTGCATGTATGTGTGTGTATGTGTGTGTGATATGCTCTGAGACAGGTTATGCCAATCTTTGTGAAGCTGTATTAATAACAGTGTATTGTATCTGATGTGTGATGGTGAACCAGCGAAGGGCTGCAATCAGGTGGCATAATGAAGTTTATTTAGGGCTTCTGGGAAGTGATTTTAGGAAAGGGCAGTGGAAATCTCCAGGCTGATAGCTTCACTTGATGAAAGACCAGAAAAGGGTTCTACAGACTCACCTTAAACTGTGAAAAGGGGGCAGATACAAAGGGTTCCAGGGGATAGAGTCCCCAGGAGTTAGAGGGAGGAGTACTGCCAAGAATGAAATCTGGATTTCACAGTTTCTGTTCCAGGCAGGCATGTCATTGTTCTTAGTTCCTGTCTCTGTGAAAGCAAGAGCAGGTTAAATGTCAGAGCAGGTGCACATATTTTCCCTGGGCTTCTGCCATGTCTGACTATTGTAGTGCTGTAGTTTCTTGAGCTCATGCAGATTTGATTTCTTTTTTAAGTTAGCAAGTAGAGAGTTTTAGGCACCATTATGAAATTTTTAAACACAATTTGTTTTAGCTCCCAGTTTTCCCCAACTCCATCCCCTCTTGTGCACCCCTACTTTGTGGTCACGTGTTACATGCACACATGCATGAAACTTCTTAAGGGCAACAGTTCTAATCCCTCTAATTTGACATCAGAACAAGAGGGAATGAAAAATACAAAGAAACTACGCCAATCTTCTCTAGTATAAAGAATGCCATACTGTTTAAGTTCTGAGACAGATCATGGCCTCCCCATCGATGAGATTCAGAACCTGTCTACTTACACCTGTGAACACATGTTAGTACTCACATGTATGAGCTAGTCTTCATGGCTCACACCTATTATCCCTGAACTTGAGTCAGAGGCAGGAGGATCACAGGTTTGAGGCCAGCATGAGTTACATAGTGAAACTCTATCTCAAAAAAGGGAAAAGAAAAAAAATTCACAGGGCATGTTTTTTCATATTTATAATCTGAGTACTTGGGATGCTAAGGCAGGCTTACCAGCATGAATTCTAGGCCAGCCTGGTCTACACAGTGAGTTCAGGCCAGCCTTGGATTCAGAGTGAGATGCTCTCTCAAGAAATAAAAAAAAGAAAGGAAAGGAAAAGAAAAAAAAAGAAGGAAAGAAAGAAAGAAAAGGAAGGAAGGAAGGATGAAAGGAAGAAAAGATATGTATGCATGGTGACTGTAGGCTGATAGCTGAGATCCTGGCAAGAGAGGAACCACCACAGTCATATCGTGGAGGATCCATATGGAACCCCACAGAGAATGATGGGATGCACAATGGGACCCACAGCCACAGCCATTCAATCAACACAGGATAAGCCAGTGAGACAGAAACCAATGATTTTTGACACAAAGACTCCTAAGCTCACAACAATAAAGCAGCCTTAATACCCATCCACCATGACTCAGGGAACTGTGCGGAAGAGGGGGCAGAAAGATTGTGAGAGCCGTGGTGGAGGAGACATGGCCCTCAGTAACAACATACTAGGGCCAGGAGAACCTGGCTGAATACTAGGCTATCCATGGTCCCCTGTCACAAGGACTGATCCAGATGACCCACGGAGGAGGATATCCAGCTGGTTGGGGAGGGGGGAGGGGGAACATCGGAGAATTGGGGATAACAACTCATTGTTTGCCCACATGGACAAAAAAAAAAAGATATGTATGCATGAGCAAAGCTGTATCCTTTGATAATACACGTTTGTAATGGGCAGTTCTATTCTTAAGTGCAAAGTGTTAAAGGAACACTCTTCCCTGTCCTGTGATAGATATGTCTTGGGCTTTTCCTCCATCCTTGATCCCATGTAGGCTACCTGGGCGACAGTGGCTGTTCCTCTTTGTAGCGCTTCTCTCCTGGTTCATGGTTTTATCTGCAGTGTAAACCAGCTAATAGATACCAAATGAGTAGCCTTCGTTGTCTGGCATTCTTGCCTTTTCTGCACAATTCAGATTTTCGGGATTTAAAACAACTGTACCGCCTATTTGATTCTTTTATTTTTCACTTTTCATTTTATAATATTCATCCAGGCAATTGTTAGAAAAATATAACCATACATAAAAGGTGCTTGAAGAATTTCTCCAGTTCTGAACTCTTTAAAATGCACTGAAGACTCTTTAGAATTTTATCACATGGGAAAATACTGATTTCTCCTATCTTACAGGCAACAATTTACATGTCTCATGAAGCCACATTAGTGGGCAGAGAGGAAAGGGCAGCTTGAAACCCTCTCCACATGTGGCAGACAAAGTCAAAGGAAAAGAAGTTGCTGCTTCTGGAGCACTGGCTAGTCTGGGCAGGTGATAACCATGACCCTGGGCTGTCTCTTGACCTTCCTGAGTAGCAGACAGTGATAGATGACCAAGGTGAGATGGTCTAGATAAAAATCGACTCTGTTCCTGGTCACACGGGCCCATAAATTGCTTTAGTTTCCTTGTATTTCTTAAGAAATTAGGACTCAGAAATTAGTAAAAAGAAATAGGTTTATTTACAGCTCGATGAAAGTGGAGAGAGAAAAAGCTTAGTTTCTTTTTAAAATATTTTTATTTATTCATTTGCAAGCAGAGAGAAAAAGAGAGAGAGAGAGAATGAGAATGGGTGCAATAGGGCCTCTAACTGCTGTGAATGAACCACAGATGCATGTGCCCCTTCGCGCATCTGGCTTTATGTGGGTACTGGGGAATCAAACCTGTGTCATTAGTTTTGCAGACAAGTACCATAACCACTGAGCCTTCTCTCCAGCCTCGAACTTAGTTTCTTATCCAAAGTGCCTGTTATTTCCTGGTGGAAGGCCACTGGGTTTCCATAGCCTCCATTCTCGGCATGGAGGGGCAGGAGTGTGTCTTTATGATGTCTCCTTTGTCCCATCATGGCTCCAGTCTTTTCCATTATAGTTTCAAAGACTCGAATGTAGAAAGCTTGGTCTCCAGCTGGTGTCAGTATCGAAAAGGCAGGAGTACTAACTTCAGCAATGTGTTAAGCTATTAATGAGTTCATAGCTGATGGGCCATTAGGAGGAGGGGTCTTGATGGACAAAGAGAGTTTTGTCTCTCTTGATGGACAAAGAGAGACCAAGTTTTGTCTATGTCTTTGGTTCTGTGAGGCGAGCAACTCTTCTCTCTAATCGATAACTATTTTAAGACTTAAACCTCCAAAACCATGAGCCAAAATAAAGGTTTTCTCCTCAACACAGTCTTGCCCATGTGTTTTGTCACAAATCACTTATACATTCCTTTATATGGAGAGGAAAGGAGTGAATTTGGAGCTAGCTAATCTGAATTCAAAGTTTATGTTTCACCTCATATTCTGTAGTTTAAGCTATATGTCAGGCTGTGTCAGGAGCGAGCACAGCTGAGAGATGGGAAGACAAAGGAGGAAAAGAAATGGATAGGAAATGCTGCACAGATGGGTTGGTTGCTGAGCATAGACTTAATGGCTCAAATGTAGTTCAGATTTAGTTTTTGTTTATTTGACTAAACTGGCAGGCAAAAGGGTTGGTGGGACTGACACCTGCTTTCAGTTATTCAGGGATCCAGGTTGGTGGGAGTGCCATCATCCTTACCAGGTGTAGCCTCAGAAGAGGAAGATAACTGTCAGGAAATACTAGGTCATAAGCTCCTATTATGATCAAGTCTCTGTGGACATAGTTTCACCTGATATTCTCCAGAAACATGGGGATCATAGGCTTATTTTACAAAGCAAAAAGTTGACACTTGAACATTCCCCCAAAGCCACGTGGCTTGTCCTCTGCTTTGTTCCTTCTTCCATCATTTCATACACATGAGTTTCTGTCTCTAGCACAGGCTATACCTTTCATCACAGAAAGTGAGATTCACATTCCAAAGAGTGCTGTTGTTCTCAAGTGTAGCCATGGATGGCACCTTGGCTCTACCTGAGACCTGCCAAATGGCAGTGGTCTCTTTACCAGGATTCCTGGTAATCTGGTCACATGGTAAAGTTTGAGTTCACATGGTAAAGTTCCAGGTTCCTGGAAACCAGGGTCTCACTCTGATTCTGATGTGCGGCTGTCACCTTCCTCTAATACATGGAGAAGGATATCATCTGAATTTTAGCCAGCCAGGGTTATAATTCCTGTCAGTTTTCAGCTTTGGTAAACAGTAAACATATTTAACCTAGAAAGGACTACTTAGCAACATAGTATTGCAGGTTGTTTGGCCCACTTTTTGAAAACATGAGCTGTTTCCATAGATAAGCCAAACAGTCCTACGGAAAGCACGGGAAAAGAAAGCTTTGCTGGCTTGGTTTGTGGACAATGATTTTTCTGGAAAGAACAGCTTTGTTTCCTTCCCTGAGAATGTAAGAATGCTGCATTCTTATCCTCAGCCCACACACTCTTCCTTCTGGAGTACATACATATGGCAAAGCCAAACTAAAGACACACACTATCAAGTCATCTGACCTCCACTTCCAAAATCCTGGAGTTCCAAAAGGGCCAGTAACCCATAGAGTCTTAATAGGGTGAGGGACAGTCTTTCTCTGGGGTCAGCGGATCCCCTGTGAGTCTCATGATGGTAGTGTGCTTGGGGCACCATCACTGACAAGGATGTGAGGCTAGAGGAGGAATAATTACCAAAGGTTCCAAACACCTTGGCACATGATGTGAACAGCCTTGATCAGCCTTGCTGTCTCCAAGGAATGAACCCAGGCCAAGGGGCACACAGACCAGACACTACTGTTTGGAATCGACCAGCTGCTTTCTGCAAGTTTTGCTTTTGTTTGTCTCACTGTATGTGTGATATTTCTGTACAATAAACAAATCCGAAATGTCACGTTGGGTCTAGCTTGTGACCCTGTGTACCCACCACACACCCAGTGTCTTAGAACTTGCCGCATGCTCTTTGTAGTCAATTAAATCTCAGCAGCCACTCAGAGCACATGTTTCCATGTTTCTTTCTGGAAGATTTGAACACTGAGAACAGAACCGTGCTTCAAGTCAGAACAAAGAGTTACAGTGCTACAGACTGCCCACTGTTCAACTATGTTCACCAGCCTGTGGAGTGGGGATGGCATGTGAGCAGAAAGACTTCAGTGGCCTACTACAAGCTTAAATGCTCTGTAAATCAAGGAAGGGATTTGCCATTTTATGCTGACATATTTCATTACAGTCAAATTGGAAACAAGTTGGTATTGATGTTCCACTGGCAGGGTTTCCAGCCTGATTTGATTTATAACAGCATTGACCCATGAAGGTGTGCATCGATTAGGATATACAGAATCTAATTTTTCAAGTACTTTTACTCAAATGCACAGGAAATTATTCATATAGTTGTACAATTACACTTTCATGAAAGGTTTCAAGCAGATATACTTGCTTAATAATCCACCTGTGGTTATTCCACCCATGACACACCTTATGCATTGCTGGACACTGCTCAGCCCTCTGTGTGGGCTATCATCTGTATACCTGTCATCTAACTTCATCACTTGGACAAGGATTTATCATCACCTACAGCTTACAGCTTGCAGGAGCTCCATGGTATTCCACAGCTAGCTGGTGTAATCGTTGGGATTCTGATGTTGTCTCTTGTAGTAATTGAGCAATCACCACTTGTACCAGATGGCAGCTGACATGCAAAGTGAACATTGTCCTTACATACGCTGATGTCCACACGTTCTCTCACCCACTTGATGCCTATTAAGCAAGATGGCCAATAGTTTTATGAACAGACCAAATTTTGAGGTATGTCATTTAGTTAAAAAATAGGAAAGCCTCTAAGGGCAGATTACAATAATTCAACCTATTAATAAATAATTCAGTTCTTAATTTATTTCTTTATCTATAAGCATATATTGGGTTCTTTATATATATGATATTATATACAGTATATAGAAGTGAATTCACTTTACTGTACATGTAAAATTTTTTTCAGACTTGGACATGAACTTAGAATAATTACTGTAGCAGATAGAAATGTTCTTTGCCTTGACAAAGTACATATAAAGTGTTGTAGGATTTCAGAGAAAACATCAAGAGGATGTGACATTTGAGCCAGACTTAAAGGATGGATAGGATCATAGGACATGGAAATGAAGGGCAGTCATCATCCGGAGAGTGAGCCTCCACCTCCAAGTGGCCTGAAACACACAAGGACTGTGCAGGTGAGGTCACTTAGGGCTGAGAGAGGACAGGGCTCCTCTTCATGAGCTCCTGGGACACAGCTTCCCTTCTTTCTCACCAGCAGCCACATGCCAGGTGTGAGCTGCAGCCCATTTCCTGAGTGAGTCAGGCTTTATCCTGAATCTCTTCCCTCAAAGACCAGAAGAAGCCTGAGGGGTTTACTGAAGGCGAGAGCATGAGTGTAACCTACAGGAGGGCAGCCTACCCAGCTCATAGTGCACATGAACCCAGACAGGCCTGAGCATGGCCACACCACATGTGCAAGGTTCAAGGAGTACATACAGGGCTGCAAGGGACCACACTGGTCTTTCCAGAAGAAGAGAGAGCACCAAGCAGTCAGCATGCTCTCAGGCCCCTTCTGCAAGGTAAGGGAGACATGGGGTCATGCCTCCCCTTGGAGTGGAGGGGGTGTTGGGATAGGCTGAGGTCATGGTTATGGGCTTATCACTAGGCTGGCACCGGGGACATAAAGTGTTCCATGACATTCCTTCAAGTCTGAAGATCAGAGAATCCTAAGGGCTAAAATGCTAAGGCTTCCGAGGCTCACATCCTACCCCAAGGATGTCACCACCTGGAGACCAGGGCTGGGAGCCTAAGGGGCTGGGAGCTGGGAGCCCTTGCAGCTCCTCCCCAAGCCCAGTGGTACATATTTTACCAGTCAGTCCTGATGAAGTCCCAAGGGTCAAACTGTTAAGATTTTATTTTCACTTTTTTTCCTTCTTTCTGGGGGGCGGTACTGGGAATTGAACTCAGAGCCTTGCGCCTGCAAGCCAAGCACTGTACCACTGAGCTACATCTTAAAGCCATGGACTGTTACATTTTAATAAGTTCATTCTTATGTCTCCTTTTAGGGGCCTGTCTCCCTGCACCTGTCCCATCAATGCCTCATGTATTTACATTCAACCTTTTCATTTAAAATCATCTGACAAGCATCTACCCATGTTGTGAGATGCTCTTTGAAACTATTGTAGTTCATGGCCCTGCACCTGTTCATCCTGTGGCTTAGTCACAGTTAACTTTACCCTGCCCTGTGTGAGCTTTGGAGTGGTCCATAATTTCTGCTGCTGCAAGCACACTGGCTACTGGCCAGCTAACCTTCATATTTTCAGTTGGCAGAGCCAAGACACTTGTAACAGCTAAGATGAGAACACTCTTGTTCTCAGAGCCAGGAGTGTTATGGGCAGGCAGACAGTAGGCTGGGAGGTCATCGAAGACTTAATCCCACTCTGTTTCCCTGGTAACATAAGAAAGGGAAACATTACAACTACCCCTCATAGAATTTTAAATACTTCACGATAGGGAACAACCACTTTCTCCTGATCAGAAGAGCAAAAGTCCTCTGGCACTGGGAGGAGACTTAGTTACTTCCTTTAAGAGTTAATTAGTGGAGCCTGTTAATCACACACCTGTTCCAGAGACCACCCCTTTCTTAAAGACATGATGAAGAGGTGTGGGGGGGATAGTTATGTCCTCCTTGAGATAATGTACTACACCCACAGAAGCCCCTGCCTTGTTTCAGCTGCTCCAGATCTTCATGGATGAGCCTGTCTGCTAGAGAAGCAGAGCTTGAACTCAGAAAGCTTAACTTCTCTTCTCCCCCCTTCTTTGAACGCAGGATGCAATTCTATGCATGCTTTCCCTGACACATTGAGACTTTTCCACATTTTTCTTAATATCCTCTTTGAATTACTCCTTACTGTCCATATGATTAATGTTTGTGGGGCCACGATGCAAAGGACTCCACAGTGTGAAAATCTGCAGCAGGAGGAGCCATGAGAAGGGTGTACAAAAGCAGCGCCAGGCTGGAGGGGACTGTGGCACTTCTCAGAGGACCAGTTGATTACCAACCCAGTCATGTCACCAGAGCAGTTCAGTATACCACTGCCAGTAGATCTGCCTCTGCTGCCTGGTTCATTTTGGGGGAAATCTGGATCCCTAGGACAGGACACGGGCTGCATCTTCAGCATGCATGTCCTAGTTGAAAGGAAGAAGTAGGAAGACGTATGAGAGGCAAGGACACTGCTCACTGCTTTCCCTGATGGCTGAGAGGGAGGTGGGAATCTGACCTTATGTCAGTGGGTTTCTGGTTACCTCACAGTTGGCATCAGCAGTCAGCTAGGCATTCTCCTTGGGATTAAAAAGAAAAAAGAAAGTGACCAGAAGCTCTGGTTTGCTTAGGTGACAAGTGTTGTCCACACCCATCCTTGTGACTCATTCATTGGGTATTGTGAGCCTGGTCCACTTTGCACTGCTTCTTCTTATCTTTGTTTCTCTGTCTTCAGGAACATTCACTCTAAGAAAAGAGAATAAATTGGAAGGAAATGCATATCTTCACTGAGAACTCTGTAGTAAATTCAGCTCTAAATCAGCTTTGAACCCCCCTCCCCCAATCAGAAGGTGGTGCTGGGCAGCTCCCAGGGCTGGGCATGTGCTCCCAATTACAGAGCCTGGAGGCCCCTGTGCTATGGTTCAGCAAAGGAAAGAGACAGGAAGGAGACTCTTTGCTTAGGGCCAAGAAACATCTGTTCCATGGGACCAAAAAAAAAAAAAAAAAAAAAAAACTTAAAAAGACCACATTTTACATAATACATGCTGTTTTTAAATTTTCTCTGGAATTAATTTCCCACATTAAATCATGTTTCAGACTTTCTCAGGAACTTTGCTTCTTAAAAGAATACTGTTAATTTTTTTTAAAGGCAGGGTTTCATAATTTTAAGTGTGCTCACTCTGGATTGAGGCTGTCTTTGTTTAAATATTGGCTCCACCTTTTGCTAGCTTGTGACTTTGGACAAGTGACATAATTGCTTGAGGCCTTAGTTTCCTCTCCCAAATGTCACAGTAACAACACCTGTTACAAAGCAGCTTTATAGAGATTTGAGGGAAGAGAACATTTGGAATATAATATTGAAGTCAAATTTAGCAATTAAACCATTAACTATTGTTCTGCAAATTAGCAAGTGATATGTATGCAAAATAGAATTTTGGAACAGTATTTTCCTTGCTGTGAGTCAAGTCTGTTATGTTAGGCACAGTAGCATAAGGAAAATAATTCAGGGTCTATTAGGTAAAAATGATAGAAGGAGAGAATGCTCTGGACTTGGGAGAATTTCACAGTGATTCAATTGAACTGTGTTGCAGGAGTAAATTTTAAAAAAGATATTATAAAAGTAACTTAATAAATACAAATAATTTAGACATTTTCATTGTCTTTAGAATATGTAATTATAATTATAATCAGTCCATAATGGCATGATTTCAACCAGATCAGCCTGCATGAAGACATCTGTTTATTTTAAAGATAATTTGATCATATTTGACTTACTGTTTTGGATTAATAATATTGAAGTATGATATGCATTGTTGAATCAAAGGATTAAATTATCATTTTTGCTTGCCATAGTTTTTATCAGTCTCAATGATGTTCAAACATCCCCATAGTCCAAGGTCTTTTAACTGATCCGTAATAACAAAAAAAATTCATAATGGCACAGAATATTCACACTGCCAAAGATGGCTTGGGCATACCAAAGAAAGTTTGAACCAATGAAAGATTTAAACAAACAGGACAAACATCAAATTTTATAATTCTAAGTCTGACAACTCTATCCAGTGACAAGTGTCCAAGTTTGATCATTCTAACTAGTGAAAAATCTCTGGAGTTCTAATTCCACCCCTCCAGCTCAGCTACTCCTAACCCCAGGTATACTCCAACAGCTTTCCTTGGCAACCATCCCATAGTCCTGTCATCTCCATTGGGTCTGCACTGACACCCATGGTTTATCTTCATGACTCCATCAGGCCTCCACGCAGGTTATCCAGCAAACCTGCTTCATACTGCCATGGCCATTTCCTTTAAACAAAACCGTGTTGCCAATTCAATGACTCTCCCTTTCCTACATTTGTTATACTCCATAGTACCAAGTGAGCTACCATCTTATTAATCTAGGGGGAAAAATAAATCTACCTTTGAAGAGCAGGAAACCTCCTTCAGCATTCAGGCCCCTTCCTTCAAGAGTCCACATTCTTCCTGCTGTTCCAGTGCAGATCACCTGGCCCAATCTCTATGGTCATCATCTCTCAAACAATTGCAACTGAACAAGCACCAGTTTCAGCCTAAAAATTTCATTTCTTTCTGTGTCATTTCCGTCTGCTCATATCAGTCCATTTCTACACAAAGCAACCCTGCACAATTTCTCAGGACACAGGTGGGCAGAACATAGCAAACCTCTCATTGCCTCCAGATCAACCCCAACAAAGTTCTTTCTCACCTGTGTAGGCAAAACCTCACAGTCCATAGTTCTTACTGCAACTCTGTTTATAATCATCCATCAAGCTGTACTTAAAGCACTGCAAGGTGTCTCTTAGGCCAAGGTTTCAAAATTGCCCACATTCCTCCTGCAAATCAGTTCCAAAAGGCCAGAGCCACAGAATCAGAATTCTAGCAGCAACTACTCCACTCTAGGTACCAATGTACTGTTGTAGTTAGCTTTCTCTTGTTGCAACAAACATCCAGGCAAAAGCAGCTTGTGGGAGGGAAACATTTATTCTGGTTTACAGGCTCGAGGGAAAGCTCCATGGTGGCAGGGAAAATGATGTCATGATCAGAGAGTCTGGACATCACCTCCTGGCCAACATCAGGTGGACAACAGCAGCATTAGAGTGTGCCAAACACTGGCAAGGGGAGGATGGTTATAACACTCATAAGTTCACCCCCAACAACACAGCTCAAACAAGGCTCCAATTCCAAAATTGTCATCAGCTGGGGATCAAGCCTTCAGAGCACAGTTTATGGGGGACACCTGTATCAAACCACCACCACACAATATAGTCTTGCTAGTACTAGAATTCATAAACAGTCCAGAAGCCTAAAGGCGAATCATTTGCATACATGCTTATTGCCGCAGTGGAGGCCTGGTTGTCAAGGTTCCTCTATGTCAGCAAAGTAGTTTAGTAAGTTAGGGTCACAGCGACTCTGCTTCTCTGAGTGGTCCACTAGCCAGTGTTCCCATCTAAGATCTTGAAAAGAATATGATCCACAATGGCATTTCACTTTAGGTTCTGGAAGAGCTTTGTGGAATGTCTCTTCTAATCTTTTCACAGATCAGGAGGCTAAAGACTAGAGTAAGTATGGCTCATTGGAACTGATAAGTCGGTAGACAATTTCTGTGTTGCCTGGACATAGAAGGTCAAGGCCAACCTAGTGCTCACTTGCAAAGGTTAGAATGCTTTGCAGATGATAAAACAACTTGGATGTCTACTGTGAAATGGAACAAGTGTGTAGGAAGCTCTTGTTCTCAGAACATTTCTATGTTCATCATCCCTTCTACCTTGGGAATCTTCTTTAGTGTGATATTTAGATATATCTGTTTCCTGATACTGAAGTTTCTCTAATACAGTTCTGTGAAATTCATTTTGATTTCAGAATATTTGGTTGAATTAGATCTGAAAATAGTAATTGCCATTTGGAATATGTGTGTGTGTGTGTGTGTGTGTGTGTGTGTGTGTGTGTGTGTGTGTTGGAGTGCATGAGTGTGTGCTCTTATTTTGTGGGTGCATGCACTTGGGTGTATATGTATATAGAGGCTGGAGATCAATGCTGGGTGTCTTAGGTTGTCATTTTCCACTTTACTTGTGAAGACAGGATCGCTCAATAAAACTGGAGCTCGCTGATCGGACTAGATGAAATAGACAGCAAGCCCTGGGGACCTTTCTCTCTGCTTCTCCAATGCTGGAAGTACAGGTCTGTGTCACTATATCTGGTATTTTACATGAGTGCTGGAGATCTGAACTCTGTTCTTCATGCTTGTGGAGCAGGCCATTTACCCACTGAGTCCTCTCCTTATCCCCCAGAGTGCACTTTTGCCACTGAAGGACTTCCATGTGTCTCATGAAATTGAGATGCCTTGTGCATTGGTGAGTGTTTGAAATTAGCCTGTGGTTTATTATGAATAGGGTTTTCCCCCATTTGCTTCTCATTGCTTGGATGTAAATGCCTGCATTTGGGTAATTTGTTGATAATCAAAGACACTAAAAAGATAATAGGTTCATTTGTGGGATGTCTCCAGTAATAAAACCTGAGGCCTTTTGCAAATATTTTGCTTAAGAAATAGGTCCTTATTTAGCATCTTGGGAAATGTTTAGGTATGATGGATGACACAGATTTAAGTATGTAAGATACCAATTAGAAAGCCTCTTTATCTTCTGGCTTTGCATCCAGATCATCCATTTCCTCATGCCTCAAAGCTAAGTTCCGTATGTTCTTGAGACCAGGAGAATCAGCACATTTCTAAGGCTGTCCCTGTGTAAACCTTGTACTGTCTCAGATCTGTACGGCTACTTACCAGGAAGGCTTCTGTGGCCGTCTTCCTGGACACCTGCCCATAGGCTGTGGTCCAAGCTCTTCAGTCTCTTGCCAGGTGTCCTGTCTGCACATCAAAGAACGGCACCTGTATGGCGGGTGTTTTGAGATGGCGGGTGCTCTGTCAAACCTTTTTGTGTCAGATAAGCTTGACTCCTTTCCTGGAACCTATGACTGAGAAGACTCCAGAAAGTAGTATACTCACAGGCTCAGGGTCCTACACACCAGGCATCATTCAGTCACCAGTTAGGAGCTCAGGAGACATTAGGGATTGTGAAGATAAAATTATTACTGGCACTTGCATCTGGCTTTATCTCAAGAATATTAGCTTATTTCATATGGGCTGTGACCTTAGCTGTGTTTCCATCTAGTTCCTTTGTGAAGGGAGGGAGTCAGTACAAGTGAGCTGTTTTGATAGCTGCCTCACAAGTTTAGAATGTTTTTTAAATTACTCTCTTAGAACTAATATGCAGTGACGTTGTTTTCCTGATTTTATTTTTATGAGCCACAGTTTTATCTCCCACTGCTTATCTGATGTAAAACAGTTATAATCTATGGAGAAAGTTAATATTGAGTCATGCCAAAATCTTAATAAACTTGGGCTTGAACTAATATTTCAGATGCTTTGGAGATTTCTGAATGCTAAAATAGGTTTTAATATTATAGAAATGCGGTGGTGACCTTTCCATAAAGCTATAATATGATTACTCTGTGGCATACACTGCCAAGGCAATGAGAACTATCTTGAATAAGAATATGTGTGATTTATCAGCATTTTGTGGTTCGTCTTCTATCTCATTTCTTCAGATCTCTTGTGTTTCTTTCCCTTAAGCCAAACAATAGTGATTTCCATGTTTTAAGACTGTAGTACAGAGTTTTTAAAGGTATGTTTTCCCTTAGCTCCAAATCATTTAGCTGCTGCCTGCATGGGCCATGGCCTTGATGATTCTAAGGGTCTCTACAATGGTAGAAAGAAGTTAATGAGACAGAAAATCTTACCAGTAAGGTTCTGGCATTTAGTTTAAAAACACCATTTTAGGGGAGAGGGGCATGAAGCAGAAGTGTGTAATGGTTTCTGACACATGTTAATTCAGGATACCATATCCAGTTTACAATATGTAACGACCGTTTGGCAGTCAAACTGTAACTTCCCAAAATTCACATGTTGGCTAGGATCCTGAAATCAGAATTTTTTACTGGCTGGCATACAGATGACCAAAAATGACCAAATGTGAAGCTCAGATCTTTGGCCTCACAGTTGTCGGTTCTAGTTTAGAGTGTAGTGTCTTAGGAAATGCAGTCAGTATGAAACACGGCTTTCTCAGCTAGCTGCCCATGGTGATGAGCTCTATGGCTTGACTGTTTGGAGAGTCCCTCTCAAGTCCTCAAACCAAAAAGAGATGATGGCTGTTTAAAGAGCTGTTAGCAAGTGTTCTTTAATGAGGAAAACTGCACAGGCTTCCAGTCATTATTCTGCAGCCAACCACGTGCAGCCTGAACTGTAACCAGTACCCTTACCAGAATATGTAACAGCGCGTGTCTCTTTGCCTTTCTACAGTGAAGAAAGCTAGACTTCAATTCTGAGGAATTTGGAAGAAGACTGTAGTGTCCTAGTGAAATGCACTAACTCCACATTGTTTTCTGAAAGAGTAGAGGAACATCTAATCCCATCACTCACCCAGCACAGCAAACCTTTGGTAACCTCCAAGAAGAGAAGATATCAAATTACCTACTGTGAAACAGGTATTGAATGATACAGTCATTCTTGGGTTTCCTGACTATTCAAAATTTGTCTTGCTGGCTGGAGATGTGGCTCCCAGGTAGAGCTCATATCTTGAATATGCAAGGCATGAATAAACAAAAGCAAGCTGCTCCCAAAGCATTTTGAACCAAACTTTAGAAGTAGATCGCACATTTTTCCCAGCATTATTAACTGTATTAGAAATGGCTGACAACATGGCACATATCTAAGGTAGACAGTGTATTGATTGTGAAGTCATTACCACAGTCATGCTAGTTAACATGTTTGTCTCCTCACATAGACATCTTTTTATAAAAACGTCATTTACTACTTTGCATGTGTCAACCCCCATATCCTTTGGCCTCTGTGGGGGAAAATAAAATATTTATAGGAAGTCAGTAGTTAGGAAGTGGCAATACTGAAAGCAAGCCTTTTCTTTGTCAAGAACATTTGGCCAATACTTATAATTATTGTAATTTAATGACAGTAGGTGTCTTTCTATAAAACTTGATTTACTCATGTTACAGTCAAATTGACATTTCCGTTCCTCTTTTACTTTGGAGGTTGGCTATAAAAGGAGAATAATAAAGATAAAATATATATAATGACATGTAGTCACACTTGTTATTTTACAAATATTAAATGTGGGCAATGACATTAATTTTTTTTTACCATGTCCGCTATAAGTGTTCCCCAAATAGCATTCATTGCAAGTCTAGTTAATGTAATGGAACAAATGGATAGATCCTGCTTTTTATGTAACAAAAACAAAACTAAACCAAATTTTCTCTACCACATTTAAAATCCTCTAAAGCAAAATAAAAAATGACACTGATTTTAAAAGTGAGCATTTATTTTATGAGGACATTAAAATAAAAGAAACTTCCTTTTTTCTTTTCTTTTGGAGAACATGGACCATTTCCTGGTTTTGATGTCCAAGTTGCAAAGAAAGCAATGCTTAGTTTTGGTTCAATTGCACGTTATCAAGCAGCTTAAAGACAATTGCAGGAAGAGAGAATCTTCCTTCATTTTCTTCAGATGTCATGTCTTTGGAGTTTTACTGTATTTTAGGAACTTTGGCCTCGTGGTGAGGGTAGGAGTCACCACCGGTTTAAGTTTTAGTCCTTGGAATCTCTGAGCTTTGTTTTCCACTTTATACTAGTTGTGTGGTGATTTCTACCTTCGATGGATTATGTAAAAAGACATGGTAAATTAAGACTTCAAGTCCATGTTGCCATTGCTTATATGGAGAACTCTGAAAAGCTTGGTGGGGTAGTAGACACACAGGAGCCTGTTCCTTCCTCCTCACAGTAAGAAGCTGGCTTCTCCCACCTAATGACCATGCGTTCCTCCTGGGCTCCATTCACGCCATAGATTCTTTCTGGAGTGTCTTTCAGAGTTGCCCACAGCCATTTGTAGCATTAGAATATGCGGAGTCAAACTTTACACCTTAAACAAAAGAAAATTGACTGCAGACACAAGAACTGAAGCAATTTTCCAGAATGTTGCTTATTAGTGAGGACACTTGGGAAACCAAATACCTGTCCTCCAAGGGAAACTCAGAAGTTGCTCTCTTCTCCTTGCCTGGTTTAAATTAAATGTCAGAGACATAGAATACTGTAGGATGCTAACTCTTGGGAATGTCTTCACATGTGACTCTCTGACCTCTGACATCCTCGCATTGCCTCTGGGCTTTGTTAGAATAAGGGATGTTTTTCAGTTACCGTAGAAACCGTGGAAGCAAACACTTTTTAAAGCAGTCCAGTCAAAACACACATCTTATGAAAGGGGCAATTATTTGAAGATTGTTGACCTCACAGGGGTTGGGCAAGAGTTTGGCATCTTGTCAGCGTGCTTTGATATTGAAGGGCTGTTCTAAAATGTCACCTTGTCATTACCGTGTCGACTGTTCTTCAGTACACAGTAACACATTGTTTGACATCCTACTTGGACCTCACTCAGTGTGGCTTTCATTTTAGGCAATAAAATATGTTACAAGAAGGGTATGTTGGTTAACAAATATCATTGTCAGTCCACTCAGTTTAATATTATAGCCTAAAGTTTAATCCAACTAATCTAAACTAGAAGGAATTAGAAAAATGTCTGTATCATTCTGTGTTTCACAGGCAAGGACACATAGAGGCTCAAGGAGGTGAACTCAAGTTGTCTCTCAACTTGAGACAACTATTTGGGACAGAGCTGAGATGGGAATTCAGGCCACTTGTCTCTAATTGCCCCTCTGTTTCCATTTCAGGAGGCGGCAAAGATCGTATTAATCTAATGTTAATTGTGGAGACACTATAATATGCAATTATAGTTAGATATATTTTAAGGTGTGGCCAAATTACTTTATAGAGCTATATAATGTGGATATTCTGATATCCCATTGGAAATTGTACCTCAAGTTATATAAGCACATGTGCTGGCATCCCTGAAGCAGGTGAGGACACAGCTTCAGTCTCCTGGCTGGTCTTTCAAACCCAGCCTAAAACAGCATTTGATGTGTACACCTCGGGCTTTGTGCTTGTTTGTGGTACCGGGTAGGAACCTGGGGACTTGTTCTTCCATTGAACCACACCTTGTTTTGATACCTGCTCTCATGCAGAGGAAGAAGAGATCCTGATAGTTCACCTTCTTTCTCATGTCGTCTGTCTGGCTCATCATTGAAGCCAAAATCAACACAAGGTTTATCAACAAGAAAACTGCATGCATATTTGATATTTCACTTGTGCATAGGGATCTTCACAAGGGAGTGAAGCAGGAAGAAGTGACCAAAGACACTTTTATACTTCTTAAGAAAAAGATAAAAAAAAGAAAAGAAATAAAATTTGAAGGAATGATAGAATAAATAGGTCTATGGTTTGGTCACTAAGAAATACCTTGGGAAGGTGTGAGAGCCAGAGGAAGATAGCAGCTACTCTAATGGGGTTTTTCAGGTCATCACAGCACACAGGACCAAGACTGTTCCCCCCATGGAATGTGAAGAACAAAACCTCCAGAATCTTCATGTGGGAGAACACAGACCAGACCTCATCATTTCTTTCTGAAATTAGTTTTTTCAGTGATTTCAGCTTGAAATACCCAAGATGCCAATTCAGCATATTTTGAGATGACACATTCTTAACTCCTTCCTTCTCTTACTTGCACACAAGTTCCTGCAGTGAAAGACCCAGCTTCATCTGGAACTGGAGTGTTTGATAAGTACGCCAATCCCGGTGGAAGGAAGCCTGCCAAGGGAGCACTTCTGAAAGGATCTGAAAGGAATTTGCATTTTTCAGTGCAGACTAAATGCATTTCTGGGCATAAGCAAAACAAAATTAAACAGGAAGAAAGGCCTTTTTAAAAGAACATTTTCATAGATTAAAAACAAATAAGTCCTACTTCCCTAAACCTTACCTCCATGTACTTTCTCAAAGCCCGTGTTGTTACCGAGTCCTTTGCTCTACTTCATTTAAGCATTTTAGGACTCGTGGTGGGAAGATTCTGATTTACAGGGATTAACTGACATCATTGTGGAGACTGACATTTATTTAGGTCACATTTCTTGGACCTAAACTAATTTTGGAGACATAGAGTAGTACCTTGCTTATATGAACACACGGAGACTCTTCCTTTCCCATGCATTTTACTTCAGAAAATTTGTTTTCTCCATATATGGCCCGGACTCATAGTCTTTCTTACACTTGACCCTCCGCATTGGACTCCTGAATAATAACAGCAATGACCTATTTATAAAACAGCTTAGCCAGTGTTGAACCATAAGGAATCTTGATTAAATTTAATAGCCCATTGTGTGCAAGTTTATTTTAGTAAGAAAATAGTTTTTCAAACAAAGGACCCTTTGAATCCTAGGCTGCCTCCCTGTTTGGTGATGTCCCATCTTGCAGTCCTCAGACTTGGTGCACACTTACGCCTGAGGCAACTTTCAGAAAGATTATTCAAGCAAAGATAAAATAAAAATCTTTCCTTTGAAATAGTCAGATAATTAAGGCAAAAGTTAAGCCTGTGAAGTCGGGAAGCTTTCTCTCTTGACAAGTTTGATTAATTTTGGTGATGTATTTGCCTAATAAATATGGCATTCCTAGTCCAAAGACAGCTGAAGGGCAGAGTATGGAGGGGGAGGCACAAGTGGGGCCCTGCTAACAGCCTATCAGGTCCCCTTGTAAGTTAGTTAGTTACTTATTAGTTTGCCAGACTAACCTAGCACTCATTTTGCAGCCCAGGCTAGCCTTGAACTCACAGTGACTTTCCTACCACAAACTCCAGGATTATAGCTGAGTCACCTCAGGCATGGCTTGATTTCACCTTAGAAAGGTATAAGAAAGCCATACATTCCATGAGGACAGATGTAAGGTATGGCTCCACCCTCGATGACCCAGGTGTCCATCTGAGCAGTCTTACTGACAGCAGCGATTACATCGTAGATTAAGTGATCTACAATGGCTTGGTTCTGGTTCTGTTTTTTGTTTTGTTTGTTTGTTTGTTTTGCTTTCTTCTAGTTTCCTTACATCTTTAACTTGTGTGTCTTCAGACTAACCTTAAAGATGATGCTTGAAAGAAATGTTTGCGGAAATTACCTGTTCACTTCAAACCTTCAGTATCCACTATTGGTCTTGGCTAGAACTCATATGCCAGTACTCAGAGTTCCTGATTTTCCACTGTACACACCTGCCTTGAGTCTCTAGTGCCCAGCTAGTCTCTTTCCCAGCTGGTCAGCTCTGTGCCACAGACGATTTAAAGGCAACCCAACCCCCTTCCTTGTGGTGAGGAATCTTAGCAGGCATTCTCAAATGTTAGTTTACGCTCCCTAGAGAAGTTCTGTACTCTCCCCATTCCCTGCAGTTTCTGATTTAGGAGGTGAAGCTTAAAGTTATATACTTGTAAGTTGTTCCCAGTTGACGTTTACTGTCTGGGTGTCTATATGTTACTTTTCTGGTTGCTGTGATCCTCACAAAACCAACTTAGGAAAAAGGATTTATTGGGCTCGTGGCTCAAGAGGCTGGAGTCCACCCTGGTGTGGAAGGCATAAGAGGGGCTGATGGCAGTGGGAACATGTGGCTGGCACTCTTCTTACTCAGTGGACTAGGAAGCAGAGAACAGGGACTGCCTGGGGCTCTCTCCCTTTTTATTCAAGTTGGGCTCATGATGCCTCCCACATTCAGGGTGGTCCTTCCTCATTTATATCTCTCTGGTAGCTCCCTCAAGTACATACCCAGAAGTATATTTACTAGTTAATTCGAAATCCAGTTGACAGTGAAGTAATATACACAGCACCATACTATGAAAACCACTCATTTAACGAAAGACCATAGAACCCAAATCCTTCTTAGCATGAATCCCCTCGTTGACTCTCTGAAATCTACCACAAGTAGTTCATAGAGTGCTCCAGTAAGGAGAAGACTAAAATTGAGGGAGATAATAACTAATGCTCTCATTCTTATGGGCCCCACCTGGGTATCCCTGGATTTTCTAAGAACAGCAGTTCCTCTTACACCAGAAAACCCTGCATTAAGAATACCTTGAAGCATGGGCCAAAGGGATTTTCTATAATCCATGTTTCTCCTTGTTCTACAACTGTAGGTTCTGTTTGCATGTTGCTATTTTTTTTTTGCTTCCCCAGACCTTAGGTGGATTCCCCTATGTGGGAGCCTAGAGGCCCAAGCTTCCTTCCCAGCCCTCTACTCTGTATGGTTCGCACCTACCATTTAGGGAGGAGTTGTTTGAGTGCATGATAAACTGTATGCATCTAGTGTATTTCTCTTCTATCCTTGGTGATATTAATAAATTCATCTACTTGGGGGTAGGGAGATTGCCATCTAGCTACTTGCAATTGTATATGCATATGGTCAGAGCTACTTACCAGAGGATTGCTTGAGCCCAAGAGTTCAGAACCAGACTGGACAACAGCAAGACTTGTCCCCAGAACAAATAAACAGTCCAGTTCCTTCCGCTTCTTCAATGAGAAGATTTACAGATATCCCAGGCTCACTGAATTTTATTTCTCAGGGCTATTGAGATTAACTATGCTTCTCCTAAATACTAAGCAGTGATAAAATACCTCTGCTCTTCACTGAACCCTTTTAGTAAGACTAGAAGTACTTTATTTCAGAGGCAAAAGCAGCAAGGTATGTTTACAGAATATTTATATTAATAATGTGTAAAAATTCTCAAATTCTGTTTTCATGAATTCATAAAAAACCCCGAGTTACATTGTGTACTTCTACCCTCCAGCTCCTGAACACTCATTTTCTCTTGTTCTGTACACAGTCATGTGTCACATTCTGAGAAATGTCGCATTCTGAGAAGTATGTTGTTGGATGATTTGTTGGTGTGCATGCAGCCTCAAGTGCCCTCTCTATACCTCCATGGCCACTCCTCATGGCCTCTGGATACAATCTTTGTTTGTTGAGACAAGGTCATATGTAGCCAAGGCTGGTCTTGAACTCCTGATCTTTCTGCCTTCACCTCCCAAGTGCTGTGACTAGAGTGCATGACCAGTTCAAGTCCCTTTTCATACACATACTAAACATGAGTTGTGTGAGGCTTCAGACGAAGCACAGGATGAAAATTTAGTATTACTTAGAGATAGGAGTACATGGTAACATAGCAACTGAAAAGTAGTGTGTAATAAGTACATAAACCAGTAAGGTGAACACTTATTGCCAGTATCAAGTATTAGACACCAACGATGATCTTATGAGCTGTGCTTTTATATATGACTGGCATTGTAGTAGGTTGTTTCTACCAGCATCACTTCAGACATGAGTGACCCATGGTGTGCTGCTATGTTATTAGCAGGGCTGTGTTGTCACTAAGTGACAGGATTTTTTTCCATTCCATTGCTCTCTGAGGGGACCAGTGTGTATGCATGGCCTATCAATGACCAAAGAAAAAAATCTTAAGGTGAATGACTATGTATGTGTCCTCTAATAATTGATATATCTTTGCTGATATTCTCTTAAACAATATTTCTTTATAGCAGTCACTTCTGTAATGAATTACTATAAAAAGGATTAATATGCTGATACTAAATTCTGTTGTTAAGCCAGCGATAGACCCGCTAAGCATGGCACCCCTGAAGACATTGCACAAAGCATGGCGCAGACACTCCCCACTTTGCACAAAGCCTCCTCCCTCATGTCAGGGCT
This sequence comes from Zapus hudsonius, assembly GCA_004024765.1. NCBI lineage: Eukaryota > Metazoa > Chordata > Mammalia > Rodentia > Dipodidae > Zapus > Zapus hudsonius. The sequence goes on along the minus strand of PVHP010001254.1, from coordinate 32,614 downwards.
CCCTCACGGAAGCCTGACCTGTTCTTTTCAAAGGGTCTGGGCTTCCAAGCAAGAGCGTGAACAACTCCTTTTAATACAGTCGCAGCCACTTAACATGTTTGAGAGGATCGTGGAAGGCCAGCGGATGAACTCAGATGTCATCTGCTCCTGGAGGGCTTCAGACAAATGGCTAGCATCCAATGTTTTGTAAAAAAAAAAAAAAAAAAAAAAATCAGCTCTAGAGACACAATTGCCTGTCATTGTATTCTACTCTGAAAACTGATCATCGCAAACTGAATTCTGCTGCTGGACTCAGGACATAACCTCACACTTGTACCTAGTATGCTGTGTGTCTTAGGCTGAGGGAAACTATACAAAGTCTCTCTCTGACCCTTCTTCATGCCACCCCCCCAGCTCCCTGCTTATGGCTCATGTCCTGCCAACTACCAAGAAGAAAGGAAAAATGACTGTGTCCAAAGGAGTCTGAGCAGAGTGACTCTGCTATGTCTTCTCCAGTTCATAACTTCTTCATGACTGCCCACTTTCCATGAAGTCTTAAGAAGCATAAATGCCTCAGGCATCTCCTGTTTCTTTTTCTGAAGGACTCTCATATCATGTAAACATACTTTGAATAGAGTCTGTCTTTTGCTGTAGGGGTATCATTTGTGATGGGCAAGAAAGACTATTACTGTTTCTTCCCTTACTATGTTAACAGCTATTTATTATATTAAAATTAAGCTGGTTCTCTGAATGCTTCGATAACTAAGCGTGCTTTAGATACATTTTGTAAGGCTCTAATATAATGAAGCCTATAATATGATTATAATTATCACCTAATATATTTATAAGGCCAATTCTTTTAAATATTTTATTCATCTAATTTTTTAATTATCCTTCTTAAAGAAAGCTAAACTTGCCTCTTAATTATGATTAATCATGAGAGATGGAGGAGATTGTTGTTTACTTTTGTTCCCATTTTATTCTCATATGATTTGTAATTTTTTAATAAAATCCAGGAAATTATTTTGAGTCAGGCCGTGCTTTATGGTGGATTAATTGTAGCAAAGGCCATAGGTATTTTGCTAGTCTAGAATTCATGAAAGATTAATTATAGTATCAAAGTAATTAGTTTTATTTTCAAATACTACATGAATAGCAGAGGTTTCCGAGCTAATATGCAAGTTGTACCCGTATTACTAACTCTTTGCTAAGTAGTGAATAAAAACCATTTGTAATCATTTTCTGTGAAGGCATCCAATGGTCAGCCAAGAACTTAAATTCTAGAAAAGGAAAAAAAATCATTTTACAGTTTTGTTTGTATTTTCTTGCTATTTGTTCTTGCCAGAAATTCTGGTGGAAAACACGGACATTTAAAAGCTGATTTTTATGAAAAGAAAGAATGTGTCAAATGTCATCCTTCTTTTTCTTTAGTTTCCCATGAATCTAAAACTTGTGGTCACTGTAATTTTCTATATTTTAAAATATCAAAAAGTATTTACAAAAATATAAATCACTTCAAATTTTATTACCAGATGTGTCTATATATGTGTGTGTACACATACACACACATTATATATATATATATATATATATATATATATATATAGTTAACTTTCCATCAATATGAGAAAATACCTGAGAACAAACAAAACAAAACATCTCAGGGAGGGAAATTATTTTGTCTTACAGTTTCATAGTTTCAGTTCATAGTCACCTGACCCCAATGCTGGGCATATGGCCAGGCAGAACATCGTGGTGGAGTTGGAGACACTTACCTCGTGGCAGTCAGGAATCAGAAAGAGGCCATGTTATAACAAAGCCCCTCCTCCAGAACCATCAAGCCATGAATGCATAAATGTCTTGATCCATTCATGACGTCAGAGGCCTCCTGGTGAAGGCCTCTCAACCCCATCCTCCATAGGCTGTGCAACATTGGGGTCCAGACCTTGAACACATGAGCTTTTGAGGGCATTTAATATCAAACCCTTAAAAAATAAAACAATTTGGATTACACTTTTTTATTTGCTTCACATGTTGTGAATATTTATATTTGCTTGCACACACTGTGACTATTTTAGGAATCCTTCTAAATTTCCCATTGTTAAGCAAACAACTGTTAATTTATAGCACTATTCTTAAAAGCACAAGAGCATTAAACATATAATGTATTTAAGCAACTGCTTAGTTAAGCTTATATTTTTATCAAACAGCACAAGAGTATCTTTGTACATGAAATTTGCACATATTTATTTGGGTAAATCCTAGCCATACACTCGTAAGTCGTAGATAATGACCTGCTTCTGCCCCTAAATCCCATTGAACAGTTAGGAATGTACTGTGATACATACTTTTCTGAGTTTCAATTTCTTTAAACAACTTGGTATTTCAGTATATATAAATTTGATATGTAATCCCTCATAACTTCCCCCAATAACTCCAAGACATGTTTCAAGGCTATAGAAATGTATGGCACCATTCTGTTTCACCAGAATATATAAGTACACCCTTATGCTTAACCCAAACATCTGTTATCATTTTCTTAGTCTTATACTCCTTGTATGTTTTTTGAAAATGTTATTTAATGTCTTGATGAAAAAAGGCATTTTTAGAAATTGGGGAAATTATCACTAAAGACACAATGTGTCCATGTCAAATTACATTCTTACTTAAAGTAAAGCCATATAATTAAAAGGTTGGGATGATTTGATGATAAACTGTATGTTTTTTAAATAAAAGAATTTCTTATTTAAAGGTTGAAGAAGAAACAACCAGTTCCTTTGGTCCTGTAGAAGTTTTATCCCAACTTCTCTGATCTGAAAAAATTAGCTTGGATATTTTTATCATGGAAACACTTAAGGTCAAATGTTATTTGGATTAATGAGATTTGTGAGGTTGGATGGGAAGGAGCTATTAATTCCTCATGGAATGTCTTTGTTATAAGGTTAAAGGTAAAAGATAAAAGTGACCCTTAATCACATTCTTATCTGCAGCATGGTGTATGCTATTCATTTGGCAGCTATATGTTGCCAAATGAAAGTAAATGCATTTTTTTGTTCACAAATAGAAGCAAAAAATGGAAAATGTCTTGGCTAGCTTGGCTGCAGTGTTTATTTAAAACTTTTATCTATTGCAGAAATACAGAGTTGTTTAAAGAGATTTGGAACTTAGTGTAAAATGTACCATAGAAATATCTCGACTGGGGGATTGAAGACTTGGCTCAAAAGGCGCTTGCTTACAAAGCAGGCCCTAGTTGGCTTCCCCACCACCCACATAAAGCCGGATGTTCTAAGTGGCACATATATCTGGAGTTTGTTTACAGTGGGGAAAAAGCCTTGGCACACTCATTCACTCTCTTTTTCATTTTCCTCTGCTTGTAAATAAATAAATAATGAAAAAAGTTTCAAAGCTAGAAACATCTTTGGAGTTTGGGTATAGAAACATGATATCTGGATTTGTTCCTAGGTTCTATTGTATCTTCACTTTTATTTCCACCTTCCTTAGATTCTGAGGAACAAATATGTGTTACATGATGTATGTCCAATCCTGCCCATGCTTATTCCATTCCCAAATGATCTGGAATTTTGTAGTCCGTTTAGAAATGACGCACTGCTTCAGGAGGCCCACTGTATTTCTGATGGCTGTTGAAAGAATCATCATGAACTACTAGTTGAGAACAATGGGTGTTCTTTTTTTCTCTTAGAGTTCTGGAAGCCAGAAGTGTGAAATCAAGGTAATTTTAGGACTAAAGTCCTCCAAACTCTAGTAAGAAGTCCATTCCTGACCTCTTCCACCCTCAAGTATCCACCAACACTACTTGACTTGTGGATGCATCACTCCAGCCTCCATGGTCTCCTGGTTTCATCCTTTTCTGCCCTTGTTCCATATCCCTCTTACAAGGACACTTTCCATTAGGGCTCTCATGAGTGATTGAAAACCATCTGCCCATCTCAAGATCTCAGTCCCATCAGCAGAATTCTTCTTTACCTGTACGCTGTAGTTCACAAATGGAATGTGTGTTTTGGGGGCCATTAATGCACCCTGGCACCCTGAATATACCTGATTTCATACACTGTCCTGTCTCCTCTCTGTACTTGGAAATGAGGTTTGTGTCCAGGAATAGGATATTGTCTACCAATATTTTGATCCAAACAGGCCTAGGACCTTGAAATGGTGGAAGCAGTGTTGTTTTATAGCCAATGTGTGTACCTGGATTGGGCAGTGTCAATGCAAGACACAGTGCTCACTCCAAAAAGATAAGAGATTGTTTATTCTGAGCCAAATATGAGTGACTGTGACCTGGAAACATGAATTCAGTTTGCTTGCCAAATATATTGGTGAGGACCACAGGTAGGTGGGTTAGCAATGAGGAAATCCCCATTAGAAGTTTCAGATGCTATCTGATGACATTCTTAGCTTCTGAATTGCTGAAAGCTAGTGGTCTGCTCAGACTGCATTCTCCAGGAATGTTGGGTCAGATACAGAGGTGGTGGATAGATTTCTAATAAAAGAATTAGCCCAAATAATTTTTTCTCTGCAACATTTCAACTCTCATAATCTGCAGTCTTCAACATAGGTGTGGCCTTTTGGGGGAACTTTAGTTCATAGCAGACTACTAAGTCTTGAAGATCATGTTGGTGGTCTAGCAAGGGACACATTTTAAAATCCCCTTGCTAGCACAGCAAGACAACAGGTTTAAAGACACGGTACAGAGTATGCCAGAATCAAACACAAAACCCAAGCTTGATGGATAGTGGGTTGTCTTCATGGATGATGTATGCGTTCTTGAGTATCAGGCCCTTTAGTATCCCCTCAGTTCCTTTGTGTGCTACCACTGACTTCCAGCTTCTCATCATGCTTTCTAGAAGGAGCTTTATGCCATCTCTAATGAAACAAGGCCACCTCGGACTTCCTCCTGTCTTATTCCCTCCCTGCCAAGCTCTCTTCCATCCAGGGAATTTTTCCTTCTCTGCCTGGCAATAGCGTGTCTATTCAGTTGTGAAAACAATAGCCCATATGAAAACCATCCTGTAGCTTCCTATATTAGGGTACTCTAGAGGAACGGAACCAACAGAATGAATTTTATTAAAAGGGGGGGGTTATTGGATTAGCTCACAATAGTCCCACAATAGCAGCCCACATGCCTGGGAGTCAAGAAACTGATGCCCCTCAGTCCATGTGGCTGGATGCTTCAGCAGTCCTAATCCAGCACTGAAGGCCTAAAGGCTTCCAAGGGAGCCACTGGTCTTCAGTCCAGCCTAGAAGGCTGAGGAAACTTTTTTAAGCACCAGCAGACAGGCAGGCAGGGAGGCAGGGGGAGAGAGTGAGATTTCTTTTCCCTTTATGTAGCCTTACTGCCTGGTCTTTCATCCCTTTCCAGACTTGTTGACTCCGGGAGTCTCTGAAATTTCCCTCCTGCACTGCTCTCCCAGGAAGGGAAGTTTGTTTCTAGCTCCCCTGAGCCTCCTTACATTCTGCCTCCTACTGCGAGGGCTGCCTCCCTATAAACATTATCAGAGACCCACCCAAGATTACTAACAGGTCAAGTTGACAACAAAATTCAACCATCACACTTCTCAAGGTGTTTACCCTGGAAAAGGCACAGCATTGTGTTAGCTCCATGACTGTAATTCCTTTCTTCTTTCCTCTCTCCTTCAGGAGAACAGGCTCTGTGTGGTAAGGTAGAGGAAAGGAAAGAGACAGTCAAGCCTTCATGTGCCTTGTAGGCCAGGACTTCCAGCAAGCTTGGTAATTTGGGTGGAAGAATGTTTGTCGTGGCACAGTGAAAGTGATTTTCTAATTGGTTAGCTGTGGTTGGGATTTGAGGTGATTGCAAAAAGCATGCAGCAGCTATTCCCTTCACCCTGCCTCTAAAAGTAACCTTTTGTAGGACCAGGGGATGGTTTAGCAGGTCAGAGCACTGCACTTGCCTCTTAAGCATGAGGGCGGAGACCACCTAAGTTCAATTTCCCTCACACCCTCATTAAAAGCTGGGCACCAGGCATGGCCATATTCCTCTCTAAACCCAGTGGTAGGGGGCAGGGAATTGCTGGAGCTCCCTGACAAAGTGCAGCAGCTCTGGGTTGAGGGAGAGACTCATGTCAAGGAAATAAGCTGGTGACCTGCAGAGAAAGACACCCAGCATTCTCCTCTGGCCTCCACACGCTTGCCCTATAAGTACACACATGAATGTGCCACATACACATCACACACTACAACATCCACACTTTATACACACACACACACACACACACACACACACACACACACACACACGCACAGGTGAGTGTATGGCGCACACACATGCACAGAAAAAAAGTAAACTTTTGCCATGGGTTGTCTCCACCTTCAGTTGGACTGTACGGTGTACCTTTAGTTGTTTTCATTTCTAGTCTATAGCTATGTAAAGTAAGTGAGCCGCTGACCCTAACACCAGACCATAGAAGTATTTCAGAGGCAGCATAGAGAACAGCTTCTCCTCCAGGTTAACGTTGGGAAAATATGGGGTGCTTCAGTATCACTTATCCACAATGTCTCTTACCTTGTCTGAACGCCCCAGGTGCTGAAAACAATGAAAACAAAATTTGGAGAAAATCTTCTGCAAGCACATCAATACGGTAGCTATTTTTTGATAGTTACTTGTTCTGACTTTGTATACTAATGGGATATTCGTTTTCATTCTTAGGTCTTGAATATCACCATGGCCAAACCTTATGAATTTAACTGGCAAAAGGAAGTCCCTTCTTTTTTGCAAGAAGGAGCAGTTTTTGACAGATATGAAGAGGTAACAAAGTATTATTAGTCTTTTCTCTCAAGGCATTCTAGTGATTACCTAATTTTAATTACACACTGAGTAAATATCCTTTGACATAAGTAAGATCTTTGAAGTTTATAAGGTGGTTGGTTCTAGAGAGGTAAGTTATGAGAATAATCATGCACACCATGTGCCAGATGAAATAATAACTGCAATGTTGTTATGTGTTCCATGTATGCCCTATGCCAAACTGCCTTCTAAGAACTATATGTGGATTATTTGTTTGATTTTTCCTAATAATCTTTTTATAAGGCTGTTAGCATTGTTGTGGCTTTACAGATGGATTTCCTGTATCAACAGCTTTTGCTTCCTTATAAACCTTCCCATTTGTTATACATGTAAGAGTGCTTGGAGTGGTTTTAGCAGTTTGTTCCTCTAGGTTTATTCATATGGGTACATTTGACCATAGGTTTGCATGCCTCTGTTTCTGTCATTTGTTGTTTGTGCCTTTTCAATGTATTAATGGTTCTAGGCTTCCTCTAGAACCTGGCCTTGCGCCACCAATCTGCTCAAAGGGCTGGTAGGTGAGTTGAAGCTTCACCTTGAATAATTGAATTTGAAATGACCTAGGGAGCGGTAAGTGGTGACATCAGCGTTGTGTCTAAGGGAAAAATCAAAGGTAAAAGCTGCACTTAGAGCCATAGTTGGTTCCTTTGCTAGAAAAAAGAAAGGAAGAAGAAAGGAAGGAAAGGAGGAAGGAAGGAAAGGAGGAAGGAAGGAAGGAAGGAAGGAAGGAAGGAAGGAAGGAAGGAAAAGATAAGGAAAGGAAGGTGGTGGCTGACCCTGCCTGCCTGGTGTGACTGTCTGGTGTAGTGTAGTGTACCTTTGAGATGGTTTAGTACTGCTAATATGTTGTTTATTATCCCTGCATGTATCATAATAATCCCTGGATTTATGTGACAGTCGTTGCTTCAGTAAATGCAATTCAAAATACAAATGTAGTCACACTTGTGTTGAGTTCAGTTACTGAAGTGAGAGGGATCCACATGTCTGAAACCTTGCCACCATGGGAAGTAACAGCTAGCTGTAGTCCTAGTCCGTGGTAAGATAAAGGAAAAGAATATTACACCACCAGAAACAATCACCATTAATTGGTAGTTTTCTTGTCCTTTTATTATTGTTTACTCCCTTTCTGTGGCTGAGATCATAAAATAATCCGCTCAGAATTAAATTACATATGGTTTCACTACTGTTACAGGATTAAAAAAAACAATAAAATACAAAAGTATTCCATAACTTTGTTCCTCACTAATTACTACAGCTTCATTTCTCACAAGTTTCCTATACATATTCTCCATATTAGTCATAGAAAGCCATTAAAGAGTCCCTCATAAACTTTTCCTCGTCTCTCTTCTAGTACCTAGAGGTACTTGTTCCTATTTGATTGATTGGTGAACCTTCTCATCTTTTGGAACTCAGATGAGAGGTCTGAACTTACATGACATATTCCTTGACCGATTCAGTAAGAGCTAACACCTTTCTGCTGTCTCTGGTTTAACATTACATTTTACATTCCTTTCACGTTTCATTTAATGTTTCTGTCTCTTTTGTAGTAGGCTGAGTTTCTTGAAGTCATAGACCATACTTTACTTAATTTTCTCTCCAGGTATGGGCTGAATGATCAGAACTCTCAATGTTATTGACATTTAACATCATTGTTTTTTTTTAAAATATTTTATTTATTCATTTTCAACCAGAGAGAGAGAGAGAGAGAGAGAGAGAGAGAGAGAGAGAGAGAGAGAGCACACCAGGGCCACCACCTTGTGGATCTGGCTTATGTGGGTACTGGGGAATTGAACCCAGGGCCTTAGGCACTGGAGGCAAGTGCCTTAACCGATGAGCCATCTCTCCAGCCCTTAACATCATTGTTTTGATACAAACAACATGATGTGGTTGTGTTCCTTCCCTCCTTCCTTCCCTCCCTGCCTCCCTCCCTCTCTCCCTGCCTCCCTCCCTGTTTCCCTGCTTCCTTGTCTACCTCCTTCCTTCTCTCCCTCCCTCCCTCCCTTCTTTCCTTTCTGTTTGTGAGGGCAGTGGATCCTTGGGCCCCAGACATGCAGAGCACACAATCTACCATTAAACATGACTCCTGATTGATTGTTTTCTCATAACTGAAATGGTGAGAGGATTTAATTATTCCTGAGACCCATGTGGGGATCTGACCTTCTGTAGATGAAAAAGTATTAGGATAAATCATAGGAAATACTTTCCTTTAGATAGATCGTTACCATTATCAACGGGTTCACGTAAAAAGTAACTACAGTTGGCTATTTATATTCACACAGCATGGCAAGGAATAACCTAGAAGTATATTCAAGTTTTTCTTCCAGGTAAGCTGGTCTAGGTTGGATACTGTTGTCTCCAGGATGACAGTGTAGAAGAGAAAATGTATTATCTTTGTCTGACTCATTGATAGGCAATAGCTGAGATCCCATAACAAAAGACATAATAAAAATATGACCATGTTTGTATAATATGGGAGCCTCATGAAGAGTCAGAGGAGCAGAGCAGTATGCTTGGATGTCATGGAGAGTGGACAGTCAGGCAGAAGTGTGGTCAGGCATGGTGCATGATGATATAACAATAAATGAGGAGGAAGGACATAACCAGCAAGCCCTGGTTGTTGAGGCTCTTCTCTGTTCCCCTCTCTTCAGAAATAAGGCTGTTTCTTTCTCTGGGGTTAGTGAGAATCCTGCAGGAATGAAGATCTTTCAACCTTCAGCAGAAGTCAAATAGATTTGTAAGACCTGCTTCAGAGGAGAAGGGGACAAGGGCCCATGCGAGTGACCTTCCTGCTCCTAGTGTTGTCTCACATGTCAAGGTGCCACATTTTGGGGAAATCTACCTTAAATCCTGTCAGTACCAATGTTCTATAGTGTGAGCTGGTATGTGACATCTGAATCTGCTAGAGGGACCCAAAAGATTCACAGTTTTCTAAGGCAGTTTTCTAAACTCTGGAAAGCTGTACAATAAAAGTCCTTTGTGTCTTCTGAGAGGGCCGTCTGGAAGACATTGAATGTGATCACTGGCTGATCTTTAACTTTCTGGAGCACTGTTTCATTAGCATTAAAGTAAAAGATTGCAAATTCGTAAAGTAAACTTGTCATTTCCTAATAACATATACCCGAAAGTCAAATCATATTTCAAGCTCTGATGACAGCCAATTCTTCTTGTCACTTCCCAATTCTATAAGATGCAATTCTTTGGAAGCACAGCCATTAAAATATTCAGTTTGGGTATAAACAACTCTGAGAGATGACAGCTGACATCCAGTAGGTGGAACAAGGAGTAGAGAAAACAAAACCCAGGCATCCAGAATTGTCATAACAAGGGAAGTAGCATAAATGCTCTTCACACCGTATGATAATAAATGTACCACAGTGACCATAGATTACACTCCACATATCAAGTTAGGAGCAAGGAAATATTTTAGCAGTTTATAAGCACTCACCAGGTCAGGAAAAAAATGTTCAATAGCTACTGGTTTTTAAAAAAATCATCAATATATGTTTTGCATTTATTTTGTAATTTCTGCATTACTGAGGGATTCTTTTAAGGCAGCCAAAATTTCAAAATCAAATATTATAGCAACGTGTCATGTAGCTTCAGATTTTATTGCCACATCACTTTCAAACCCCTTCTTTCCTAACTCTAGTTAGCTTTCAAGTTAGGTACATGCAGAGTGTATTTTGCTTACTAAAAATGCTTAAGGTTAAGTCTCTAAAACAGTGGATGATCTCTTCCAGAGGGAAGAGAAGTCATGCTTCTGCAAACGGACACAGCCAACATAACTCACTGGACCAATCTCCAGGCAGTTTTGTGTTCCCCTATCTTTCCTAGTATTCCTAGGCACTCATGCTTCCTCAGAGATGCCTCCTGTCCTCCAAGGCCATCTTCCCTCTCATTTACATTCATGTTGTAAAACCCATTGTCTCATCAAATCCAGAAACACAGGGATATTGTGTGATTGATCAAAGATGTGGTGGTAGCTGAGGAGAGTTACAGCACACATCACGATGCACTTTAATATCGGACACCCAGATCTCTGGTAGACTACATTCCATTAGCCAGTGCTCTGCCTGAAGCTGCCTCTTGCTGTTTTCTTTCACCGCAGGCCTCCAGCAGGCTGCATGTTTTACTCCTCCAGAGTCCTTTCTTAGCTCACTCTTTTCCTCTTTTCCAAATATGTTCCCCAACTTCTAAGCCAAATACATTCTCAGGCTGGAAAGAGGGCGCTCTAGTTAAAGGCACTTGCTTCAAAGCCTGACAGTCTGCATTCAATTCCCAGGTACCCATATAAAGACAGTTGCACAAAGTGGCACGAGTCTGGAGTTCATTTATGGTAGCAAAAGGCCCTGGCATGGACTCACTCTTTCTTTCTTTCCTTCTTTCCTTCTTTCCTTCTTTCTTTCTTTCTTTCTTTCTTTCTTTCTTTCTTTCTTTCTTTCTTTCTTTCTTTCTTTCTTTCTTTCTTTCTTTCTCTTTCTTTCATCTTTTTCTTTCTTTCTTCCTTTCTTTTCTTTCTTCTCTTTCTGTCTCTTTCCCTTTTCTCTTTTTTCTCACTTAAATAAATAAATAATAAATTTTTTTTAGAAAAGTAAATTCTTCATCCCAAGCCAGGAAAGAAAATCCTGATCCCTTCTCCCACTATTTACCCTTTAAACCTTGGGGTCTTCCTTGCACACATTCGACAAAAGGCTTATAGGGCAAAGAAACTTACTGCAATTTAAAAAGAGCTTTGTTCTTAAGAAGGCTGTGCCTTCAGCAAGCATTCCTCAACATGTCTTCCTTCTCTGTTGCCCTTGACAGCAGCTGCTTGGCCCTTCCAGGCTCTTCGGGGCTTGTGACTAGTGGGATTGAGGACATGGATTTCCTTTCATTTCATTTTAGTTAACATATGCCTGCATAGCTACCTTCCTGTAGCTAGGGGCTATTATTGGACAGTGCAGACAATCATCCCAAACTACAAGCAGGTATATAAATAAATACCTATTCCTCTTCCAAGACAGTTTCCTTCAGTATGACCTGTAACTCTTGTCACAGTCTATAAATCTGTCCTAATGGCAGCCAGAACAGAGGTTTAAATGTTTTATAGACTCACCACAGCACTTGCCCCCTCCTCACATCACAAATTCTCCTGGGATTTCTTGTATCACCATGCCCACCCAGTCCCTTTGTGTGGTGTCAGTGGACAAGAATTATAACAGTTTAGCACAATGATTTTTCTTTCCTCACTCTAGCACTGAGCTATCCCCCTGGTGTGGCTTTAGTTTTGATTCTAGAATCAGGAAACACCCCATTCCAAAAAATAAAGGAAATGTCCCATTCAACCCAGAGAAGATTGGTTTTACAGAAAGAAGAAAGCTGAAGAAAGCAGAAACAACAAAAATCTCATCTTTCCTTGAAAGGCAAGTAGCGGGAGGTAGCTGCCATTCTGTGACTTCAGGTCCCTTCTCTGTGTGTGAATTAAGGTGGAAATTGGACTGGCTGGGAGAGGAGGCTATTACCTATCTCTCCGAAAGGGAGTTTCCAATTGGTTAGGTGACCTTAGGGTCAGTGACTCCCTTGTGCTTTCTTGTCTATTGGGCCCAGAGCAAAAGCTAAGTAATGCTTCCCTAACACTAGCAAAGTTTTGGTCCATATGCTCCTTCCCTAGGCCTCTCCCCTACACACACACACACACACACACACACACACACACACACACACACACACACACACACACACACACACACAGAGTCAGCAGTCACAATTGCTACCTGGAAAATGGAAACACGTGTTGCAGGGGTTTAGTGCCAGAAGCAGGTTAAAAAAAATAAAAACAAAAACCCTGCTCGTGGGACTGGTTGCCTTCAGCTGCCTCCCAAGGCAATTCTGAAATCAAAATTTTGCCCACTCCATAAAATTCAGAAAAATCCCTGACAGCCTACATGCCACCAGCTGCTCATCAGTGAGGCAGAGCCTTTTCCAAATAGAACTTCCAGAAAACTAAAAACACAACCCCCTTGTAAAGTATTGCTCAGTTCGAACAACTCCAAGGTGGTAAGTCTCATCAGAGGCCTACTGGAGGAAGACAGTTTCACGTAGGCAGAAAAAGAGAACTGAAAATGAGTTTTATCAATTAGATACAGAACAGGTTAATACCATGGAGAACAATAAACTATAACCTACCATGGACTTTTTTTTACTGTTGGAATCTCCCATGATAAAGCCAAACACCAACCCACCAGACAGCCTGCTCTTGTCAAAAAGACCTGGCCCTAAAGAGTGGGTGACGGCAAATCTTCTGTAGAAGTAAATAATTCTTTTGGGAGACCATCTTAAATAGTGTTCCCAGATGACATTGAGAAAATATATACTCTTCTTTTAATCTTATTTCTTAGTTTTGTCAGTTTAACCTATATCTACAAGTTCAGGGTATTGGAATTGAAGAGTACCAATTGGGATTGTATCTCGAAAAAAATAAAAAAGTAAATAAAAAATTGTAGCAACTCATAGTTACACTGAAGAATACTTAGGGAGGTAGCATAGTGGTTGTAATAATGCTTGCTAGTTTTTCGACTTTTAGAATCAACTAAAACGTACCATTTCATTCTGTTGACTAAACAGATCATTATCAACAACAACAAAACTGGGTTCAGACAGATGTTGGAAAGTAAGAAAAAATCTGAAAATCTGTAAGAGAATGCACAAAATTTATATCCTTAGTGGGCGATAAGGGTGGTGGTTGAGAATGCAAGAAATAGAATATAAACCTATTTTTAAAGTGCAAGATGAATCAAAAGTAGCAATTCTCAAAGTAAAGATATAATATAATCTCAAAACTAGAGGAGGAGGAGAAAATGCAGGAAAAGACATGAATTGAATTAAATTTCTGTATAGTTAGCTTGAGCCCATGACTGCTGGTGCCTGGTGGATCATTTGTTCAGTTACCGGCTATCTTTCTATGAGCTCCCTACTATAATTGGACATTAAAGCAAAATAGGTCTTGATGTCATGTTATTGCCCACCTACATGTACAGGGTTCTCAGTGGAAACTTCAAGCCCTGGCATTCCCTCTCCTCTCTGCTTCTGCCAACAGTCAGGCTAAGAGGAAGGTTTTAGAATGTATTCCCTCAGCTGTGATGAGAATAAAAGAAGGGGCAGTGGGTTGAAGGGCTGACTGGAGTCTCCAATAAGAAGCCTCACTCAGGCTGAATCCTGACTGACAAGGCAATTAACCAATCAACCTCAGTTAAGATGAGGACTGAATTTGTGCAGAGGCCTGTTGTGGCTACAGTTACACTAGGAGAAAAGGCTTGTACAGCCATGGTGGGAGTAAGGTGGTAGGGAACAGAGGTAAAGTTATAGGTGGGCACTGTGCACACCCTAAATGTCTTTGCTTTCAGCATTATATGCTGAAAACTCCAGGGAACCTTTGGCATGTTTATGTCAGGGAAGCAGAAGGGGCTGGATGAAGAGTGGAAAAGAGGTGTGGTTAGTTGCCTGTGTCCGCAGTCTGGAAGGGTAGAGGTGGGGTTGAAGGACTGAATGGACAGTTGATCAGGCAAAAATAGGAGCATGGAAATTAAAAACAACGGAGGATTTTTCTAACCTTGTGTTTGGAGATGATAGTATATAAGTGAACAAGGAGGTTGGGTTTCTGACACAGGAAGTTGGGCAGCTTTGACGTGAAGCAGAGAGAAGACTGCAGGAAAAAGGTACCTTTGTGGATGTGCTTACAGTGTTTTCATATCCAAAGTGGAAGAAACTAAACCAATGATACCATTGTACCTTCTGCAGCAGCTAAGAAACATTTTTCATGGGACTCACAAGTATTAGTCAAAAATAAGTTGAACAGAAATGAAACTGAAAAACATAGTAACACCTAAGAGACTGAGTAAGTGGATGTGTTTCCCCTCCCCAGGCCCCCTCCAGGGTGAGGGTTAGCATCCTGGTTGGATTAAAGAGTGGACCCTAAACGGTTTCCTCTACACAGCCTTTGCAGTGGATGGTGCTGTGTTTTCAGGTGACAAAGTTGTTTTCTTGTAAATACTGACAGTCTTTTAAGAATAGGTATTTTGTGCCAAACAGTTATTTTAGACTTTGATAACAAGATTTCTGTCATGGTCTTCCTGCCTTCTCCCTCCCATGATATGAGATGAACTGGGGCATCCAGAGGCTGAGTGTTGACCACAACCAGTCCCCTAAAGTTTGACCACCGCCTGTCATCCTATTGTAGTCCCTTGGAGAGATCTCCACCAATTCTGGTGCCCACTCCCTTCCAAGATGTCTTTAAACTTCCCACTGGCTGAAGGCTGAGGCATTAACAGTGCAAATCACTCTGTGCAGGTGAATCTAGTATGCGGCTCAGGTTGAGGACCACACTGCCTAAAGGGTAAATCATTTGGAAAATTGTTGATGAAAATGATTGGATGATGATCTCAGAGTACGTTGTTGATGTTGAGGATTCATCAGGCTGACTTAAGAGCCTGTTTATGAAGGAAAAGTTGAAAAAAAACTTTCTTGATTAGCATATTCTATTATACATAACATATTTTTATACATGCATCACCCATCCTGTGGGTTGTGTGAAAATTATTATATAACTCATTGGGTCCTGACAATCACCATTACCACTCAGCAGTGTTAAACAGCCTAGCATCCATGTGACCCTTATGCGATTCATAATTGTACTTTTGCTTCCGCAGAGGATCTTTTACTTACATCTTTTGTCATTATAAGGTACTAGGAGAAGAAATGAGAAAGCATTTTCTTAGATGAGATTTAGAGTGGGTTAGAAAACATAAATAGCACTTTTTAAAAGTCATAGCCAGTTACACTTACACAGGATGCATTCGCTTAGCCTATGCTACTGGCTGAGGTAATGTAGTGAACAAGGTAATGGGGTCAGTCCTTGAAGACTCTGCACTCCTGCGGCAGGAGATGGACAGGAGGCCAGTAAACACATACCATCGTAGGGGCCCGTGGGTAGGGAGTACGTGCACTTTAAGGATGGTGAACTGGGCTCTTTTATTGGTTATGTCTCCGATGGCTATTTTCTTTTTCCCTGATCTGTTTGTTATTTGATTGTTTGTTTAAGTCAGGGTCTCATCATGCTACCCAGACTGGGCTCAAACTCCTGGGCCCAAGTGATAAACCTGCCTCAGTCTCCTGAACTACAGGCATGTGTCACCATCCCAGCTCCAGGGCTTTGAGCACTAACACTGAGCTACATCTCAGCCCCCACAGTCAATTTTCTGAACATAGCTGTGGTAGAAAATAGCAGTTGTGTGTTAGGTGGCTGTGAAAAGATTAGTTTTTTACATAATAACTCTGATTTTGCACCACCTGCTTTCAGTCACTTATCCCCATCAAAGCCAAAAACCTTCCTGAGATGAAATGGCTATGGCCAGGCACCTGGGCATTACGTCACTTGGCCAAAATACTGAAAGAACCCAGAAATGCAAGACTTAGTGTCTGCCAAGCTTTTGGAACAACACCCAGGTCAGTTCCTTCCTTTAGCCCAGCCTTTGAAATGACAGTGTTGATAATGTTATCTAGGCTTTCCCACTCCTAGAGCTCATTGTCATCCAAGCATGTGATGTTTAAAGAAAGAGTCACATGTTTTGAAAGTTCCGGAAAGTAAGTAGACCTGAAGACAAAGGACGTTGGTATGAGCCATAACCCTGACATTTACAAGTAAGACCTTGAGAAACATCTTGCACCTGTCTTAGCAATTGTCAACAGCCTATGGGTATCAGAGGATCCTGCTAGGAGGGGAAGAGGCACCCAGTGTGTGAGTATGCCTCTTCAGAATGAAGACTCCATCATGGTAGACACCCACTCTGGTTTTTGTGTTCCAAGTTCTGTTCCAGAGTCAATAAAACACTCAGGCAAGAAGTTAGTGAACACTGTCACAGACCATAGAGAGCAGTTACTGGCCCACTCTTACTGAGAAGATTCCTGATAACCAGATTCTATTGTTTCTGGTACTAAAGGACCTTCAGCTTTTCATACCTTTGACCAATTTTGGCTGCCTTTGCTCAGAGTGGGGCTTTGGTTAACAGAAATCCAGAGTAATCATGGTTTGTTGTGTGGATCCCTGATACACAGGTGTTACTTTACTTGTGGATAAGGTTAGACTAGCCATTTCAAATCCCTAAGTTTATGGACCCACCTTCTGTCCACATCTGCCTTTTGTCTGTGAGCTAGAGAAAAAATGGCACTTTTGATGGAAAGGAAGGTGCATCTTAAACTAAAGCTGTCCACATACTTCATGCGTTCATTTTGATTAAAGTATCGTTTTTAAGAATTTGTATTCTACAAAGAATAATTACCTACAAAAGTTAGCTATTACTTTATTATAAAATGCTCCTAGAAGTGTCTGTTGTGTGTGTTCAGTTTGAAAACCTTGTAATGTCTAAACTATAGTAACAATATATCTTATTTAGTTGTATGCATAGAAGTAATTAAGATATATTGTTATATAAGATATATATATATTGTTATATATATATTATTATATATGTAATTTTTGTTTCTACTGCATGTTGTTACTGATTGATCTTTTCCCCATCCAAAGTCAAGCATGAATAACTGAGGTTAAGTGGTAAAAAAGCAATCATGTGGTTCAGGATTCTGAGTATCCTCTGTCCCAGGCTGGTGTGCAGAATCGCTTCTGCCTCACCTATTGCCATCATCTTCAGGCAGGCGGGGCTGCATCTTTCTTGGTTACATCCAATTTCTACGACATTCTTTAGGCCACACAGCAGGTCACAAGTTGAACCTAGGCTCAGCATGGGGAACATACCTTCTAGATAGGAGAGGATGGCAAGTGGAGCGGGGAGTTGCAGAGGAGTGTGGCCCTCTCTACAAGCAACAAGTTTCCTTAGGTGTTCCCTTTTCTCTTAGCCAGGTGCAAAGGTGTCCAGTGGGGTTGCAGACATTTGCACTATAGAGAAGCGATGGCAAGTGTCAGCTCCTGCCACAGCGCATGAGCTTCGCCACTGCGGCACAGAGGTGGCTGTGAAATACAAGGGACATGGAAACACTCCAATACGTTGGTCTTTTCAGAAGCAGGTGGCAGAGTAGATGGACCTTCGGCAGTAGTGGAGGACATTCAGCTGAGGGACTAATGATGACAGGTAGAAATCAGTAAGGAGTTAGCTTTGACAATAATGAGGAAGTAATTTCAGGGTCTAATTTGTCAAAGCTTTCTCGCTCTGTGTTTCTTTTCTATTTGGTATTTTTAATTTTAGTCATCCTCGATTTCTTTTCTCAGTGAGACTTTGCATCTCTGTTCCCTGCATAGTGAAGTCCCCTTGACTTTTTTTGTTTCATTGTTTGGTCTTCTTGTTTTTTTGTACTTCTCTCTCTAATGTTTCTTCAAATATGCTTTTCTTCATTTCTTCACAAAGGTGGAAGCAAAATGTATTTCTTGCAGGGACAGAAACATCTCACCCATGAAATAGTGTCTGAGTCAGTGTTGCAGAGAACTCCAGATTCTTTCGAACTGTGCTTCTAGGGTGCAAGGACAGCCTGTTCTTGGGAAGATGTGAAATGCATCCATTAGGGAACCTGGGAAGGAAGGCTGGGGTGACACTGGACTTACAAGGTGTTCGTAGAAACAGCACAGTATGTAGACAGTGGGTCAA
This sequence comes from Zapus hudsonius, assembly GCA_004024765.1. Lineage (NCBI taxonomy): Eukaryota > Metazoa > Chordata > Mammalia > Rodentia > Dipodidae > Zapus > Zapus hudsonius. The sequence goes on along the minus strand of PVHP010001254.1, from coordinate 14,188 downwards.
TGCAATTAAAATGTAAGGAATTAGCTAGTAGCTCCTGAGGATTCTAGCATGCTGCTGAACTGTGCCCAGGAACTTAAAACTCTAACATAGAAATGACCATGCTAGCTTTTCTTTGCCTTAATTTCAATCTTCAGTATAAGTAGGGAATGCTTCACACAAATTCATGTAAGCCATACCCCTGGGCTGCAGAGAACAGGATTGTGGTGTCCAGCACATGCTTTTCATTATGGTCAAAGGGAATGACCTTCTGCATCTCCAGGCTGCAAAGGAGGCCCAAAGTTCATCCTGGCTTCATTCTCTATGCATGGTCTTTGTGGAATTGGACTCTGTTAATGCATACTGTCCAGCTGTTTAATTAATAGCATTCATCCAAGTGTGAACAGATGAGTAGTCAGATGAAGTATACCACATATTTTTAATGTAATTTTGGAATCCCTTCTTAAGAAAATTCCATTTTTAAACCACTGCAGTTATGTGTGAATTAATTTCAGGAATGCTTTTTATTACTGTTGCTTGTTGATGGTTTTAGAGAAGGTATGTGTTGTTCAGTTTCTCTAGACAGAATGATCAGATAAACACAGAGAAATAAATTAGTTATGAGGAGTTGACTCCAGTAAATACAGAGGCTGAGAAGTCCATGGACTTACATATATAAACAGGCCCAGGAAAGCTTGGGGAGAAGCTCAGCCCAAACCCGAACCAATGTCTGGAAGCTGGGAGCCATGAGACTTAATCCAAACTGCAAGACTGAGAGTTTGAGCACCAGTAGCCCAGGGTTCACCGAAGCTACCCTAAGCCCCAGCAGAGGAGCGGTTTACCCTTCTCGCCACTTGCTGTATTTCAGCCTCCTAAGAATTTGTTGATACCCTGTGCACTGTTGCTGGCTGATAATCTTTACTCAGGCTACCAGCACAAAAACTAATCACTCCCACATGTATACCATAAAAAGATACTTTACCATTCTCTGGGCATCCTCTAGCCCAGACAAGTTAATGTGTAAATTAACTGTCATCTCGGGTGTTTTGTTTTTTGAGGATTTTAGTATATTTCAGTACTCACTAGGTGTTGGCCCCTATGCTCTGTAAAAGATGGAGAACACTGCTTTATTTAAACCTCAGAACAACCTTGCTACATAGTTTTCTCTTATCCATCATCATATGGTCTACAAACCTGGGACATAAAATGGTTAAAAAGACCTTCTTGAGGTTCCTTAGGCGGGTCAGGGGTTGAGCTCAGATTGCATTGCAACCTGTCTACAGTGACTCTCCAAGTGTGGTCTGAAACCACCAGCAGCTATAGGGCCCACTTGTTCGAAATGCAGATTTTGTCCAGCCAACCTGTGATCTTCAGAATCAGAAATGCAAAGGACTAATGGGCCTTTAGCAGCCTGTGCAGCAAGAGCCCTCCATCCACTCTGACCATGCTGCTGGAGTTTGGAACCACTGGGCACCTGGCTAGATGGGGAGTTTTATATTAACTAGGGAGAGGAAACAGATTAAGTACATTTACAGTTCTTTGCAGTAATCTTCCTCAAGCAGGCAGGGTGATTAAAGGAAGGAGAGCTATCAAATGGAAGGCTGGACATGCAGATTCATTTGTGACCATCTGTGTACCATGCACTGTGTGGACAAAGCATTTGACATCAGTCTTCTGAAACCCTCAGATGCTTGTAAGAATGAGATGAGATTATTTTCAGAGTGTAGTGGTGATGAAAGAGGGACTTAGGTCATCTCAGGAATTGCCTGCTAGCCAGTATATAGTAAGTGTGGAGCCAGGCTCCAGAACGAGCACACAGATGGAGAATGTACTAACCTTATAACACAGAATGGCTGCCTATGCCCATAGGGAAATATATTTTGAAGATTGTGTATGAATGTGAAAAATCAGTAATTAAAAGCAATCTTCCTAAAACTCATCAATGGAAGCTAGAATCAAAGATCTGTTTGTGTGCCCACTTTTGTGAATGTTTGGTGCTGGCGATGAATGCATACCAGACAAGTGCTATGCCTTTTAGCTGCCTTCCAGTCCTCAATGGGCTGTGTGGCTCTTTTATTCACTATTACTTAACTATTCTAGACCATAATGGTTATATCATCACATTTTTAATCTAATTATTTTAGGGAAATGAGAATGGAAAGAATTTATTTTTCATATAGTTGCCCATCAGTGCCCCAAGCAGCAATAACATATCCCCTAATGATTAAAAAAATCAACATTGGAAAAGTATTAACTAGAGATTTTTCAGTGACTAATTATTTTGAGGGGGTAAAGTTAGGCTAAATGTACCTTATGAAAAGAACATAATATTTCCATTCAATTGAGGAAAACGGACACAAGATATTTTTATGAGGAAAGACTTATCTTTTTAATATTTGATATTTGTGTTAATAAGATTTTCTGAAATACGTAATTTTCAAGCTTCTTTCTCTTAAATCCCTAAGAAGCAGTTATCCTACAATAATGCTTTGTGGAAGGAGGCATGGAGGTGATTGGGCAGAGACAGTGCAGCCTGCAGGACACTAGGCTGACCCACTGTCACCAGCAGGGAAGCATTGAGGTCCCTCCACTCGCTTCTGATTTTACTGTCTTCTCACAGGTTCTCCAAGGAGAGAGTGGCCCTTGTGATGCTGTCAGTGCTTACCAGAACCAAGTGGCCAGGATGTCATTTACAAATAATAAAAGTTCTGTGTTAAGTGGCATTTAGGGTAAAGCCTATGCCAAAGAGATCCTTCTCAAAGCTTAAAATAGAAAGTTGGTTAAGAGGATGGGTTTGGAGCTGAACAGAAATAGGCTTAGTTGTGTCTTGATTACTCAGAGATATGACCTTGAATCTTTCCTAAACCCACCAAGCACACACTTCCTCATTTGAAAATGGGAATGAAAATATCTACATTGCATTGCCTTTATGAGGAATTAGTAAGATATAAATCATGCCACACCCCTCTTCTGCTTTAAACCTTCATTTGTTTCTTATCTAATTGCAAATAATTTCCATATTATTTTGTGGCCTCTGTGGGACCCTGCTGAGAGGCACTGAGGACATAGGGTTAAAGGAAAGTTGAGACTGGCCTGAAACCCCTATTATCTCATTCTGAGACTGGTAGGAGTTTGGCTGCCTTCTCCATCCCCCTCCTTAAACTCCAGCCTCCTGGTGGGACCCAGCACACCCTGATATGTCCAGGAACTTCAAGGCCTGAGTTTACGGGAGTTCACATAATTCAGCTATAAGGTAATAACAAGCCCAGGCAATGAGAAAGTTTGAAGGTCACAGCTCCTCTACAGCCACCTCCATCTGTTACATGCCTAAAGTCACATAACTCCCACCACCTAGGGCTGAGAAAGTCCCCCCAATTTATGTATATGTAAACCAGGCATAGACAGGTTATTGGCCCCTGCCAATCCCTTCATGAGACATCCAGAGACCACCCTGCCCCTGAAAAATCCCCTTGCAGCTTATGCCCCTGCCCCTCCTTTTCCCTCCGAAATAAAAAGACCCTCTCCAAAATAATAAATGAGCTATTCACTGCAATTGCCTCCCGAGAGTTCTTCCTCTCGTTGGCTCACCACTATCTGAAGACTCTATCCACACAGCTCCGTGAATAAACATGGAGTTGATAGGTGCAGCAACTCCCCAAGTAACCCACGGAACCACAGCCTGTATGTCCTTTAGATGATCTACCACTTCATCACTCTGCCACTGCTCCATTGTCAAACAGGTATGTTCTGACCTCAGGGCTTCTGGAATCCCTCCTTCCCATAAGTCATCCTGGTTCATTTCATGCTTATTTATCACTTTCTCCAAGAAGCTTTTTTTTTTTTTTTTTTTTTTTTTTTAGGTAGGGTCTCAACCTAGCCCAGACTGAACTGACTCTCACTATTGTAGGTCAGGCTGGCCTCGAATTCATAGTGATTCTCCTACCTCAGCCTCCCTCAGTGGTGGGCTTAAAGGCATGAATCACCATGCCTAACTTGGATTTTTTTCTTCACATTTATTACTTTGCATTATTTATTCCCTCTTTATGCATTGGCAAAATCTAGATAGCACATAGGCCTTGACAGCAAAGACTTTGTCTTTATTTATTGCTGTATTTCGAGTAGGTAGTTTAGTCACCATTTATTGACAGTTTAAGAAGCACCTACTGGGGCTGGAGAGATGGTTCAGCAGCTCAGTGGGCTTCCTGACCAAGCACGCAGGCCAGATTCCAGTAAACATCTGGGTATGGCCACATATACTTGTAACCCATGTCCTGCAAAGGGGAGCAGAGAGCAGGGAATCATCCCACTGTGAAAAACAGCGAGCTCTGGTGTCAGTAAGTGACTCTGTGATGGAGCAGGATACCCAATGCTGTGTTGGCCACTGCAGGCAAGCAGCCCCTGCCAAAGGCAAGCATATGGGGTACTGCAGGAACCCATACAAGCGCATACATCCTGCACACCACACACACTCATCACATTATATACACACAGGAGCAAAAAGTGACATCCCATGGGGACGCTGTGAAAAAGAGTATGCACCAAAGCTGTTAGGAGCAGAAATGCATGCACTGAAGTCATGAGAATCTTGTCCTTCTGTGACACTATTCATTTTGGTCATGTCTGTAGAATAAAATTTTAAAATGTTCTTCCCCAGACCTGGCTTCTCAGATCCATGTGTTTGTTCTCATTCTGTGTTTAATAATTTGGTGGGATTTGTTATTCTGAAACAAATCTTATTTCAATTAGAAAAACTGAGTGAAAAGAAAGATTTGTCAGTTTGCCATCATGTTTGAATCACATTGTGTTTGGACCACCTCACCTGTTGTTCTTAGAATTTGGAGCGTCCTGAGATGGGGGGCACAATGATGTGCATTTTTAATATTTGCTATGAATATTTATTACAAATCTTATTTATTTACTTGGTCCCCTTCTGTTTGTTCTTATTTTAGTTACTAAGGCAAATGCTGTGCCTAGTGTGACAATTTTCCTGCCCCTCCCTGCAGTCACTTTGAGTGACTTCTTGTTCCCCTTGAAGGCATGTTTTTTTTGTTCTGTATGGGGAGACATAGTTGTTGAATACTTTAGAAATATTTTTTCATATGTTCTCGGTCAAAATTCAGAGACCACCCATCTCAGTGTCCCACTATAGCACATAGGCCCTCTGGGAATCCAAGCATCCTTTTGCCTGGAAACACCCACATCTCAGACCCTGCAAGGAGAGAAGGACAGAGAGAGCAGACATGGAGAGTTTGGCAGCTCAAACTGGCTGACCTCACACAGTAAGTCACAAAGACTTAAAACCTCTTTATCCTGAAGTAAAGCAGAAGATGGGGAAACCGCAGCTACTGAGACTGCATGATAAGCCTATGGGGGCAGCTTGGTCCCTTGCCAGGTGGCTAAACCATGAGTCTCCTACGCCAGATTCAATTCAACTTGAGCTCCACTACTGTCTCACAGAGGCAAGAACATGGTTGAGAACTCATATTTTAGCCTGCTCAGTTTTTATAATCAAATGCCACATACCAGATAGCTATGAACAGTGCTGAATGTTTTACAGTCCTGGGAACCTTGAAGTGCAAGATCAAGGAACTGGGAGATACTGCTGAGGGCCACATCAGAATGCATAGAGCGTACCTTCTGGCTGAGTCCTCACATGATGGGAAGGAAGGGATAAAGGGGGTTTCCTTGGAGCCTCTTTTCTGAGTTCTGACCCCCTGTCTGAAAGCTCCCACTTCCAAATGTCTTTGTATGAGGGGTTAGGAGTTCAATATGTGAGTTTGGGGGAGGGGTACACCCCATCATGCCTTTTCAAGCACCATTGACCAACTCTGAAGTCTATTTAAAATATAATGTGAGGAATCAGGAAAGGTGTGTGCTTGCTCTCAGGTCTTTTCAACAGCCTCCATCGACTCCCGACTCCTGAGCCAGGTGACTATACAGATGCTGCTCTTCCCCATTTCTGAGGTAATGATAGAATGAAAGGAGCACGTGGCTTCTTTCCCTCATTGCCAGAATGGAGCATTCTCTGTACCGCATAGTCATTGCTGAAATGAGCCCTTGGCATGCCTATGGCCGTTTCTTGAGAGATTTTCATTTCTATTTATACAAGAGTTGGAAGGCAAGACATACAGGACTCTCAACTTTAAAATTTGCTAAATAACTCACACGGTTGCCCTCCTCCCAGAGTGTGATCTGTGATCCCTATGTACAGAGGCACAGGGCAGGGGCTTCCCACTCATGAGTGATCACTCTTGCTCACTGCCTCCAAAAAGCCTGTGAAAAGGGTAGAAAACTCAAACTGTGCTGATGACTTTTCCTGAGGAGACATAAGGACATGACTATTCACCCCAGATAGAAGGGCACTGGAAGTCCAGTATGGGTTAACTTCTAGGAGCATGGGTCACAGGTCACACAAAGGCTGTTAGATCACCTTGAAGTTTGAATGACATAGAGGCAGCTACACTAATGAAGAGTCCCATTCTGATCAATTCTTTACCTCTCTGGTAACCTCATGGAGGGGCAGGGCCTTCTGAGGATCTTGTGAGGGCTCCTGAACCACGTGAGCCTCCCACTTCTGTGAGGAAATGTTATTAGCCTGATCTCGTGAGACTCTCATGGGTGATCTACAGCTGCTTGGCTTCAAGACAGCAATGATCATGTCCAGCCTGGAGGAAAGAGTTGCATAACATTGTCCATGAGCGACTCATGCACTGTGCCAACTGTTTGTTGGTGTGAATGTCAGCAGAGGCTGGCTCAGTAGAGATGGCTGAAATGGAGAGGAACAAATCCAAGCTGATCAATCAGAAGCCAAACTGTTAGTGAGGTTAATTCAGCAGTAATTGTAAATTCTGGGTTCCTGTGAGCTAAAGACTTGCATTCTAGGTCAGAAGAGACAAGGGCTATTGCTCTTTGTAAGATGCACAGAACAGAAATTGATTCCCTGTGGACACATGGAGGCTTGGCCTCATGTTCTGTATCAGCTGCGCCCACTTGGACAGCTGGCCTGACCTCAGTTAAGAACAGTTTCCTCATCTGAAATTGGAGATGGTGGTATTTACATTGCTTGTTTATTTGATGATTGATATTAGCAACATTTACTTGTTTAAGGTTTTGTTGAATTTTTAAATTTTTTATTTACCTGTGTATGCATGAGTGTGTGAGTGCATGCATATGCTCCAGGGTCTCATCACTGCAAATGAATGCCAGACACTTGTGCCACATTTTTTGTGTTCAGGTTTCCATGGATGACTGGGGACTTGAACCTGTGCTAGCAGTCTTGGCAAGCAAGTGCCTTCAACTGCTGAACTATTTCTCCAGTTCCTGTTTATTATTGGAAGCCAGGCCTTACTCTAGCTGACCTTGAACTCACTCTGTAGTTCAGGCTGACTTTAAACTCATGGCAGTCTACCTCAGCCTCTTGATTGTCGGGATTAAGGGCAAAAGCCACCAAGACTGGCTGAGATTTTGTTTTTATGAGTCAAGATTTTATTAGGTCACCCCTGGGTGACCACAGACTTGCAGTCCTCCTGCCATAGCCTTTCCTGTGAGGGGAATGTTGGTGTGTACCACAATGCCTGGTTTTGGTTCCTGTTAAATATCACAAACTCTATGCCAAAGGAAACCTATAGAGTGTGTACTATAATTGTCTCTGTTTTTAGTGATGAGAAAATAGAGTGTCTAGCTACCACATTTAGATCAGATCTATCCCATCTTAACAGTAATATAAAATGCCCAGACATTTCTGGTGCTTGTGAAATGTTTACATGATTCTGTCACTGTCCAAAGGGTGCAATTATACTAAAATACATAGTTAGATAAAACGATGGAAAATATACCAAGTCAAGGGCAGCCCCTCTATAGGCAGCAAAAGTCCTATAAAGTTGGAAGACATGAGCTGAAGATTTGCACCTGCTGTTCCTGGTGGCCAAAGCAATACAGGGAGGAAATGTTCACAAGTCACCGTGCCAGTTGCATTGCAAGGGAAGCAGCCTGTCAGAGGGAAGTTTCTCCTGCTACTAGGTTATGCAAGAAAATTGTTATAAAATATTTGGCAAATTACAAACCCTCCCCCCTTAAAAATCCTGTCAGAGTTCCTATAAGAAAGATCCTGCCCCCTCTCATGAAGTCTCTTTGAAGGTAGTAGTTTGTTTATATCATGATAAAATTGGGTAAGGTTTCCATGGTCCCTTCCTCAGACTTCCCATCCCCCCCATCCCTGGAAAGTCTTTGATTCCACCCAGTTCTTATCAAATCAGGAAATAGGTAGGGTGGCCTCTGGTGATGTCCCTCTCTATGGAATATTCACTTACTGTCCATCCCGCAATCTGTGGGGTTTTGGAAACAGAGGTTAGTTCAAATTCTAAGGTTTGTTACTCATTTACTATGCTTTGAAGATTTTTCTCTCCTATGAACAACCCCCCCCCCCGCCCCAAACACACAGATATCTCTCTAAAGTTGCTTTGACTGGGATGGTAGCCACTGGCCACCTGTGGCAATTAATTTAATTTAAAAGCTCTTACGTCTGTTGTGCATCCACATTTCCAGTGCCTCATGGTAACCATTTGGCCCATTTACATCTTGATGGCAAATCTACTGGACTGTCTTGTCTAAAACCGCAGAGTTCTCCCATGCGCTGAGCACTGTAATATTTGTGACATGTCTGGTGGAGCAGCTATGAAGTCAGTAGCGGCTCCTTATTTGGCATTTACCTTGTCTCAACTCCTCAGTCTTCCTTCACTTTAGCTCTTTGAAAGCCCTGCGAGTTGGGTGTTTGTTTGCCCAATTTTCAGGTAGGAAAAGTCAGCTGCTGCCAAGACAGTCCATCAGGTGCCTGGCATCGACACTTGGGTCCCCAAACCACTGTGGAGTGCCACCCCCTTTGCAGGTGCTCTTTCTTAGGAAGCAGAAGACTTGTAATGGGATAGAAAAGCCCTCACCCCCTTTTGCTCCTATGCCCTTATTTCCCCATCTAATCACAGTCAGCAAAGTGGAGCCTTGGAACAACTCATTAAATACACTGTGTTAAACCGTTTCTTAGCTAGCCTAAAATAGCTATAAATAAGACTTGACTGTACCTTATGTTATGAGTCAAGCCCCACACTAGAAAAATATATACATTTTCAGTTGGCTAGGGCCACTGTGACAGGAGAAGGCAAGGGCCGGAGAGGAAGAGGAAGAAGAACCTCATGTCAAAATCAGGTGGTGTTCTCCATATCCCCTGCCAAAGACTTTCTTCTCTTTAATCACAATATACAGTCAGCCGAGTCCCCACCACACCTTCCAAGAAGAAAGGGGATTAAATTTTATTTGACAAAATATCATTTGAAATTGAAAGAATCGAAAAGCATTATTAAGCGAAGTCAGTTTGAAAGTAACTTGAATCTTTTGATAAGCTGTGATATTGAATAATGTGGAAATATTTCCTGCTGGGAAAGCATACTAAAAGAAATAGCATACCACTTAAACATACACACTGTGCTTGATGAGGTGGGCGGGTCTCTGGAGCCCTGTGGTGGCAACTGGCCCTTCTGAGCAGAGATCCCAAGGGCAGAAATAGATTCTAGCAGCAGCATGCCAGCCAGAGGGGTCCTTCTGCCTCTGGCTACCACTTGCCCAGCATTTTCACAAGAGATTCTGCCCCTTTCTAGCCTTTGCCTTCCTGGTCCTAAGAAAACCATTGTGCTGGATAACCGAATGGGTCCTCGAGCTCAAGGCTGACTGTGATGAATTTTAGCCTTCATGAGTACTGAAAACCTGGGCTCCCTGAAAGAAATACTATTGTGGCTTGTTTCCTTCCCAGAAGGTTCAATTAGTGTTAACTGGAAAAGAAACAGACTTGTAAAGAGACAAAGCCTAGCTTCCTTTTACAGTCTCCTACAGTATGAGTTGGGGAGAATTCTCCTGGCTGTGGGTCTGAAGGTATTCCTGCTTTGGTTGGGGCAGGGAGCAGTATCCATGTGAAATGGTAAACCGCTGTTGGAGAAAAAAGAATGTGTCTTACCACCAGAGAGAGGCTCGGTCCTGAGTTTCTTGTTGGGAGGTAGAGAAACCTAAGAAGAGGGCATTCATTCTAGTTCCTTTCAGCAGGCTGTCATTTAGCACTAAGGTTTGAACTCTGACTTTTTTTATGGGTAATTTGGACATGTTTGATCTGGAAACCTCAACTGCATTGTGGGCCTATCACACACCATGCCATTAGCCTCAGGTGTGGCTTCTAGGTGAGGTCCCTGGAGAATTCCGTTGTGGCTATTGCTTTTCATAACAATTGATACAGATTTATCTCATGAACCAGTTAGGCTCCTTGTAAATATTTCTTCCTTTTGCTTTACTTGCTGGGGTCCCAGAGTAAAATGACCATCCTACTCTTTAACTGTGGGGACCTTACCACAGGTGTTTCTGAGACCTGCTTTTTCCTTTGTCCCCATTTTTCTATTATGATATTTTTTCTCCTTGTCAATTTTCTTCTCCTGTTTTGAAAATACTTTTTTCTTCTTTCTCTGCCTTCTTCCCTCTCTCTGTCCCTCCTTCTCTCCCTCCTTCCCTCCCTTCTTCCTCTTCCCTCCCTCCCTCCCTTCCTTCCTTCGTTTCTCAGGGTCCTGAATGTACTAGGCCATTGCTCTATCATTAAGGAAAAATCCCCAGCTGTCTGTCTGTCTTTCTTTCTTTCTTTCTTTCTTTCTTTCTTTCTTTCTTTCTTTCTTTCTTTCTTTCTTTCTTTCTTCTTTCTTTCTTTTTCTTTTTTTGAGACAGACACTAAATTGTGATCCTTTTGCATCAGCCTCCAGAGTAGTTAGGATTATAGGTTTTGTATCACCAGATTGGACTGGAAATTATTTCTTTACAAGGACATGGTGATCCTATTGCAAAGGTTTCCTAGGAGGTGCTTCAAAGACACTCCCAAACTCTGAATGAATTTGTATCACTAGGGATAGGATTCTACCTCAACATGGTACCTTATATATAGGCATTTGTCCATGACAGTCCCACTAAAATTAATGTTTTATGTTCAAACCTGGTGCCATCCACTCAACCAATTTCATGTTTATCTATTTTACATGTTGTCCTGCCACAAAATATTTTATTTTAAAAAAATAATTTATTCATTCATCTTTAGTCATTGAACTTAGGGTAATTTTGATGTAGTATTAGAACCCCAAAGGTGAACAACACTACTTTAAAGACTCTTTTCTCATAGACATTATATTCTAGTGTGGGAACCAGTCAATAAAGAAATTAAATAGCCATGGGCCGTGATTTAATCAGGATGCTGTGACGGAAAATACAGTTAGAGCTGCCTCAGTAAGGAGATAGGGAAGCCGCTGAAGAGCATCATTAAAGACCTGGGAGATAAAGAAGCAGCTGTACCCATGACTAGATGAAGACCTTTCCCTAAAGGAGGACTATAAGGGCCCCAGGCTGGAAAGCACTTTAGGGGTTCAAAGAAACAAGTTCTGATCTTAGTGAACTAAGGCTGTCAAGGAACTAGAAGTGGCTGAAGTAAGGCATGAAGCACACATTACCCTGTAGAAGTTGTGATTTTATCACAAATATAACAGAAATCCAGTTGTTTATGATTTCAGTGAACTGACTCAAAATTTGAAGAACTAACCTGGCTATTGTGTATGAAAAGACTAGAAATGGGAAGAACCCATGGGAGAGGTGATGAGGGTTTGGGCCAAGGTGGTGACAGTAGAGACGGAGTTAAATGAGCATCACAAGAGAAATGCCATCGAAGTCGACTTAGTAACAGAGCTGAAAGGAAAAGAAGAGGGAAATGCAGTGGTGACTCTTGGTTCCAGAGAGTAGATGCTAGTGACATTTATTAAATAAGGTTAGCTTGTGATGGGAAAGCAGTTGGAAATGGACATGTTAAATTTTTGACATGCAAATAGTGATGTCAAGTAGAAAGTTAAATATCTGAGCTAGAACTCACAGAGGACCAGGTTGATGAGATAGGCTCATGGATTTTACATTTAAGAGTCATCAGTAGTAAGTTGGTGTTGAAGCCAGAGGATTTAAGGAAACCCAGGACCAAGTGGAAACAAGAATTCCCTCATCCAAGTCCTGTGTACATGTAGAATTTCGGCGTTTAAGAAAAAGGCACAAAATGAGACTAAGGGCATGGAGCATAGCCAACCAGCATCTTGAGCAAAGAGTATTTCAAGAGAGAAATAGGAATAGAAAACCGATCACATCTGTGCACTGCATTCGGCAGCTTGAGCATTGGCCAAAGAAGATGATAAAAATGGAAACAAAATGGAACTATGGTACCTGTGAAGATTGATGTACTTATTAAGATCAGGGCAGTGAAGGGGATCAGTGGCACAGGGTAGCATCCAGGAGCAGAAGAAGCAGGAACAGCTAGAACAAACAACCAGGTGTGTGTTAGGTGGTCATAGACTATTGCCCTAGTGCAAAAGGAAGATGATAAACCTAGAGCAAGAACAAAGCATGTTGCCTTGGGAAGAAGGAAGGTGAGGGTTTCTATTTTATGTCTCCTTATACAGTGAAGCACTGTAATTGGCTGGGAGTCCCTGAGTTTCACAAAGGGGAAGCTACCGAAAAAGGAATATCATTGAAAGCAGCCATCAAGTGGGATTATCATCAAAATACACTATGTACATGTCTGGAAATTATCAATGAAAAAGAAAGCTCACCACACTGTTTTGGTTGCTCTTCAGCTCACAGAAAAGCCCAGCAAGATTGGCATTTATTTATCTGACTCTGAGCTGGGTGAGATTTTCTTTTAGAATTTGAATAACAGGACTCACACCCCATCTTTTGGGGGTAAATTTTCTGAAGCATCGAGGCCTTATTTCAGTGTTGGATATGATTCAAAGCCTCTGTGCAGTGACAGAAGAATGAGCCAATTGTGACATTCCTTCTCTTGTCTCACCTCCCCTTCACTTTCCTTCCTTCCCCTTCCTTTCCATGGCCTTTCCTTCCCTTATTCTAGAACTTACTGTGTAGTCCAAGTTGGCCTTCTTAAAAGCTGTATATATATTTGTATAGCTATCACACCAGGCTCACAATTCTTACAGAGACTTCTGTAACTTAGGCCAGTAAAGAAAATTTATTCCTTTCATTTTGTTTTGATAATGACAGGTGGTATGGATTAATAGATGTGGACATGAACTACTATGTGTTTCTGGAATTCTAAGAGTATAAAATTGTAATTTTTTTAAATTTTTTTATTGTCCAAAATGAGTTACAACATTTAGTGGGCAAACAATGAGTTGTTATCCCCAATTCCCCACTGCTCTCCCCTCCCCCCTCAACTGGATAACCTATTCCATGGGTCGTCTGGATCAGTCCTTGTGACAGGGGACCATGGATAGACTAGTAATCAGCCAGGTTCTCCTGTCCGTACCTCTGGATAGTCTCCCCCACCACAGTTCTCACAAACTTTCTGCCCCCTCTTCCGCATAGTTCCCTGAGTCGTGGTGGATGAGTAATAAGTTTGCTTTAAGGTTGTGAGCTTAGGGGTCTTTGTGTTGAAAATCGTTGGTTTCTGTTCCACTGGCTAATCTTGTGTTGATTTATGGCTGTGGCTGTGGGCTCCTTGTTCAACTCGTCATTCTCTGCGGAGTTCCATTTCGATCCTCCATTGTATGACTGTGGTGGCCCCTCTCTTGCCAGAATCTCAGCTATTGGCCTACAGTCGGTTGGTAGGGTTAGATGAGCCCCAGCACTCTCGCTGCATCCTGAAAGATACAAACACAATCTCCATCGGAGAGTGAGATCAGTGTAGGTTAACAAATATACACAATTTTGGATTACCAGGATTCGATTTTTAGTAGCCTCCCTGTCAATTGGTCCCATAGTGCATCTTGTCTTGGGAGCCTAAGAGTACGGGATCTGGTGCCTATCGCCCTGAATCCCAGGTTCCAGACAAGGGGACCCCCTCACTAAGTGGAAAATTGGCCGAATTGAAAGCTGTTGATTGTCTCCCCCAGGCCCAGGCTCCTCCATTACACAAGTGCTCCTTTCTTGGTTCGCTGCTCACTCCTACTTGGAGGTGTGGTCAGCCTACTCATAACCACCGATTGTGTTTCCTGTCAGTGGTCTCTGTTTACTCCAGCTGTCGTTGATCATTTTCCCCTGGCAGCCTGTGCAGTGCCTTCCAGCACTACACTAACTGCCTTCTGGGGGCTGGATACCATTCCGGACGTTGAAGGGTTTCTCAATGCTGGTCGATGGCTGTCTGTGGTTT